>VFFE01007706.1:4579831-4684738 GCA_008921705.1 Burhinus oedicnemus
CAATTATATACTACATGTTGAGGCTTTTTTTCTTTTTTTTTTTTTTTAAGGGTATTTTAACCCCATTTTTTTCTAATACTATCAAAACAACACATTTTGAGCAACATAAATGTGTTTACCAACAGAATATTTAATGTGAAAATTTAGCTGTTTCTGTATGCTTTGTTTCTTTATTCATTATATTTATTAACTTTTCAGGATAAAGAAAGAAAAAAAAATCACAAAGGAAAGTTTTAATAGAGCTATTCTGACTGTTCAAATTAAGAGAATATAAGCGAAATACATCCTAACATTTTTAATTCTAAACTACTTTTTTCAAAAATGTGCTTTGATGACTGTTTAAGTTAGTATTTATGAAACTTAATGACAATATTTAACATGTTATTTTAATCCATTTATCTACAGTTTTTTAAAAAGCAGGTTAGAAATAAAAATAATAGGATATACTTTGCTGAACTGCAGATATTCTGCATAGAATCAGTTAATGAGCTAGGATTTAGTTTGTGTTTCCGTATGTAACTGACAGTATATTTTGAAAGTTAACCAAGGAAAATATATTCTCTTTAGCCCAATTATTTTCCAAAAGATTAATTAAAACCCATTCAGTCAGCTGAAAAGGAAATTAACACAGAAAAATAACTTATGATTTTCCTTTTTCCTAAATCATGTGGTACAATGTATCAGTACAGAACAGAAATATTAATGTCAGACACTTTTCTGACTCAATACCTATTCTTACTGGGAGGTTACACCACTGTGTTTGGCATGCAGTCCGTAATATGACAATTATATGAAAAGATTGAATTCACAAACATAAGACAAGATAATACACAGATCTGTGTGTCTATAATTCCATCTACAGTCATCAGTCATTTTACCACAGGTTGGCATTTACTATCGAAGCAAAAATGTATGAACTCTTCCATGTAGCAGTATATAGTGTATCAAAGGATGTTTTCACCAAAGCCATGGGCAATTTTAGAATTTGTGATTGCGCATTTGATGTATGCACTTAAACAATCTCAGTGAAAAATTGTCTCCCAACATTTACTAAGTCTCCTGTTCTACTTGTGGAAAACAGTTTTGGCAACATTCATCCTACTGATCTTAGACATTCAGTATGGATGCTGAGGAGACCTAGCTCTCTTGACTGATGACGGTTAAAGCCAAATGGATTTCTTACTCTAATTTCCTCGAGTTAGATGAGGTGAAATTTACATTTCAAGATGGTGTCTGCCATTTCACAAAAAATGATCAGAGGAATGGAGCACCTGTTCTACGAGGACAGGCTGAGAGAGTTGGGGTTATTCAGCCTGGAGAAGAGAAGGCTCCAGGGAGACCTTATTGCGGCCTTTCAGTACTTAAAGGGTGCCTGCAGGAAAGATGGGGACAAACTTTTTAGTAGGGCCTGTTGCGATAGGACAAGGGGCAATGGTTTTAAACTAAAAGAGGGAAGATTTAGACTAGATATAAGGAAGAAATTTTTTTCAATGAGGGTTGTGAAACACTGGAACAGGTTGCCCAGAGAGGCAGTAGATGCCCCATCCCTGGAAACATTCAAGGTCAGGCTGGATGGGGCTCCGAGCAACCTGACCTAGTGGAAGGTGTCCCTGCCCATGGCAGGGGGGCTGAACTAGATGACCTTTATAGGTCCCTTCCAAGCCAAAGTACTCTATGAGTCTAGAAATAATTTTAGATTTACTAAAATAAAAATGAGATTCATATAGTTTGTGTTTGAATATGGAAATGGATTTGTAACACAGTATAGGGAGCAGGACATTGCCTAAGGACAATTTAAAATTAATAATATGAGGATGCGTGAAATTGCAGAACATACATAACTACAGTGGATGAATTAATTGAAAAATATACCAAACAACCTTAACAGTATTGAGTAGTTTGTTAGTGAGTATGTGCCTAAACCCTACCAAGATCCACAACTTTTTCTTTCTATTACCTATACGTACAAGAAGCTAACTTAAGGGTTTCATGATTTGGGAAGTGGATTCTGCTCAAATAGAATGGCATATGATGCCATTGCCGCCCTTCAGAGACAAATTTGGGAAGGAACCTCATCTAGTTCTTTCCTCTGCCCAGAGAGTTGCTGCCTAGTTAATACAATCAGTTTCAGGAATGGGAGATGTAGTGTCATCGGCATTTATGCCTGCTTGGCCATGCACAGGGAGAAAATTCTGATTTCTGCCACATGCTGTGTGGCTCCCCAGAGAAGAAACAGTGAGCAGAACTTGCTGTAGGCAGTGTTTAACAGCAGTACAGACACTATAATTTCAAATTTTATTGAGCTAGGCTATTCTGCTTTACAGAACAGCTTTGCCTTTGCCCCAAGGAAAGATCAGCTCTGTATAAACCACTCTCTGCTGTTACTGGTTGAGACAACACACACAGGCAATCTATTCCAGAACTTCACCATCCTCACAGGATTATTCTTACAGCAGGGTTCGTCTTGAGTTTGAGTTATAAATTTAGGTATATACAAACGAGATATCTACATGTGAGCTGAGCATCCAAGCTGCTGTTATACTCAGTAAAAATCTAGTGAATAGAGTCAGTGGAGTCCAGGGACTTATTCAGCTGACCAAATGTTAAGAAGTGTTAAGTTTTGACTAAGATGAACAGCTCTTTAGCTCCTCTGAATATGATGGTAACCTAGATACCTAACTGGATGCCTGTGTTTTCATCACTTAAATGTGTGTGAAGCTGAAGCTGGTTCATATCCCTTCACATCTCACACAAATCCACATTTCTGAAAATTTCTGAGCTACATGTTCTACCCAAAGTAACCATGGCTTTTGATACTTCTTGCATATTTGACGACTGTTGTCATTTTTACCTTTAGTTCACTTTTTTTTTTGACATCAGTAACTTCAGTTTGTTTAGCATCTCCCCATAGGCATATTTTCTAAAGTTTTGATTGTCCCATTGCTCTCTTCTGGAGTGTCCAACATCTTCACACCTTTCTTGAAGAGCATTGACTAAATCAGATAAAGTATTCCAGCTGAAGCTTAACTGTGGAAAGAGTCTTAAAGGGACGTTAGTCATAGAATCAAAGAATCGTAGAACAGTTTGGGTTGAAATGAACCTTAAAGATCATCTACTTCCAACACTCCCTGCCATGGGCAGGGACACCTTCCACCAGATCAGGTTGCTCAAAGCCTCATCTCACCTGGCCTTGAACACTTCTAGGGAGAGAGCAGTCCTCTTTATTAAATCTAGCATGGCAAATCAAAAGATTTGAAATGAGTTCCATGAATACTTAATTATTCCCCATGAAGTAAAATGACTTCAGCAGAAGCATCTTGCTTGCTGACACGTATTTCAATATACTTTATAATCTCATTTCATTACTTTCCTTCAAGATTGGTCATTCAAGTTGTAAGTCCTTGAGTATGACAAGAAATTTGAGCTAGATCTCCAAAGGTATTGAGCTATCGGACCGGAAGAGAGCATACATTTTCTGGACATGTTGAGAAAGAAAAGATAGGCCCTTCCTCCAATTGTTTGAGCTGAGTATCTTGAGCAAAGGGAGAAATTGTTATTCAGCTTAATAAGACACTTAATTTGAAGAGACACATGAAACTGAAGACATGCTCCCACACTCAGTTGTTTCCTATTGTCTTAGGCAGCTTCCTGCACAGACTGGGTGATGTGAACTTTACTGGTACCTAACAAGTAAGAACTGTGGTGAGAAATACCAAGGTACATGAATCTAAAACGTGTGTCTAGGCCTTGCATCTCTTCCTGAATCCAATCTTCCCCTTTAATATTATAGAGTTCTTAGGTGTTTTGGTAGTCAAGTAGAAAATCAAATAAGAAAGCTTTGGCCTGCTGGCAAAGTCTTCTGTCTGAGAGTTAAGACTGCTTCAAAATCTGGTTTCAGCAGGTGATACACCATGCCTTGGATACGTCGACCTTGCTTTTCTCAGTGTATCTCTAGCCACATCCTTAAGGCTGTAGCACTGACATCTGTCTGACAGAAATACTCATTTTGTGTCCCAGCTTGGTTCTACTTGGTGCCTCATGATGCCTTTGCAAGAATTGAGAACGACATAAAGAGGCAGATAGAGGCTATACATAAAGTTAACATTAAAATGAGAAATACATGGTAGACAAAATTCACGCTGACAGCAAAGCCCCATATATCAGCCTTACTATATCACAGGCAGTAGTGAGTTTTCTCTCAGCTAACATTGTATGTCATGTGAAATACAGAGACATAAGGTTTACTTTGAAATACCTTTATCCTAGAGAAAGTTTCATCATACCTTTGAAAGTCTTTCATGCTTATAATGGAATTGAGAATGTATTTAGAGCAAGCAACGACAAGCAATTTAGCAATTAAAATACAGCTTCAACAAATGCAATGTTAGAATGCTAACAAGATTAGAAAGCCTGAGCCAATTTTCATATGCAGAAACATGTGGAAAATAATTTCTAATCCACAAAATGCTTGAAGGCTGTATTTATAGAAAAATGAGGAATGGTGTGTGTGTATTTGCAAATATATGCCTAATCTCTTACAGCCCAGATTTTGCAGTCATGCTAGTACCCTTTTGATCTTCAATATGAAGAGGTTTTTTTCATATTCATTATTAGAAAGATATGTGCATACACATAAATGCATATATATACATAACGGATATACAGCAGCTTGTCTACATCCCATTTTTGTTCCATGGTCAACATTCATTTGGTTGCTATGTTTTTGAGTTTTCACTCTTTGTGGTTTAAATGCCATATTCATTAACAAGCAAATAGCACAGAACTTCTGTTTTTCTCTGGAGTTGCCTGAAGCAGCAGAAATTTTAAGTGTGAAAAGGGTTTTTGCTGAATTCTTCTGAGAAAACGGTGGCAGAAGAAGTGGATCTTGAAAGGTTTTATTTAGAAAGTGGATACTGTTGACCCATTGCACAAATGTCAGGGTCAACAGAGCTCACAATGGGGGAAGCCGTCCATGTTGTTTCTGTGGAAACTGGAGTAGGAAGAAAGCAAGCAAGTGGTATCTAAAAGGAAGAAAATAAGGGGGGTGAATGGAATTTTTAAAGGTCCATCTGGTGCTATTGTTTGTGATATTTAAGCTATTGAACAGCCACCATCTTATTATACTTTTCTTGGGCCATGCCTACAGGGCTTCCCCAGAAAGAAAAGCATAGAAAGAAAAATTAATAGCATGTGTTGACGATAGCCTGTTGACATAAAAACTAGATTCCTGTCAAATGTTTCTGCTGCATGTACATTAGCATTAAGCTTCTCTTAAATAGAAAATGAAAAACATTCCCTTCTGTTTCAATAGGTTAGACTACTGAAGTTTGCTTATGCTTAGAATATATTTCTTGCCTGTGAACTCTTGTGAATAGTCCTTTCCTGGGGTCTGCTTTAATTATTTCAAAACATTAAAGGCTGTGCTAGCTGATTTCAAGTTTCCCATGAAAAAAGAAAAAGCCATTGCTGCCTTGAAATGCATTTAAATTTAGTATTTTTGCTGAAATTCATAATTCAGATATGAATCAGTGTAAAGATTCTTAATTATAAAGGACAATAACTGCTCATACTTGATGATATCTCTGTCTTCACATAGTCATATGCCACTCCTAGCAGAGTGAAAGGAAGATCTGTACAAGTATCTGAAAACAGAACTGAGTATTGAAGGGGACAAGATTGTCATATAAATAAGGATAGGTAATTTACAAAAGGTTTCTCTCTGGCCTTCCTGATTTCAAGAACCAGTACAAGAAGTCCCAGTTTACTACCGTAAATTTTTAAAAAGTACACATCTGCTTCTGTATCACACTTCCTTCGTTTCACAACAATCTCTTCTGTTTGTAGGTGTCTCTGGATACAACTAGACTTCATAGCATGTCAGATTCTCACTTGGGTTCTGAACCATGGTTCAGACACGAGACTTGGGTTCACCATGATTTCTTTCCAATATTTAACCTCTATGGAAATCAGTGCACAGAGTAATGAAGGCTGTGTGAGTGCTGCTATTTTAGATTTTGTCCTGTTACAGTGTGGGACAAAGCCAGTACATACACGGGGATTCAGGAGTAGAGTCTCAGCATTTTATTAGTTTAAATATAACTTTTCTCACGTGCAGATCCTGAGACTGCTGTATCTTTTAGTTTTATGATTAAAACCCACCCTTTTCTCATTAGTATTCAATTAGCTATTAAACTCTCCCACCTCCACCTGGAAATGTTTTATTATTTGTACAAGGCAAAAGTTTCTCAGCCCTTATGACTGAAGACCTTTTCTTAATTATTAAGCAGCATCTGTTTTGGCTGTATTACTGTAGTTCCAACATAAATTTATTTTCTTCACTATCATTAGGCAACATTGTACATATTTATTGAATTATGGGCAAAATAAAAATAAACATGCTTTAAAAAGATCATAAAACCATGTAGGAACAAAGATTTTTAATATTGAAACAGAGTGCATTCAATGAATTAGAAAATTAAAAGGAGCTTATGCTCCAAAAGCCACCAGAAGCACATTATGGCTCTAATCCAGCAAATATTTGTGCATACATGTAACTTTTCTCATGTGAATAAGATTAATAACATATCTAATTAGGATTTGTAATTCAGGAATCTCTGGGAAAGAACTCTTAAGAGACAAGAAAGACATAGCTGACAGTAATGTTTTCTGGGGGATCACAGACTTTCTGTTCTTCGTATTTACGCTCACCTGACCAGGTACGCTGCGGAGATTATATTTTGCTTAAGACTTTGCTGAAAGACTCCCTTGGCTCAATAATACATCTTTCTTCTTCCTTATATGCTCCATTTTTCAGATCTGATTTTTCTGGTTTGCCACAGAGAAGATTAATTCTAAGATCTGTGTGAAACACTTGTGTAATTTAATTATATACACATTTTTCACTACATTCGATAACTCCACAAAATGCAAATTCCTTACTTAGAGTATTGCAGAAGAAAACATATTAGAAATTATAGTGTCACAGTTTAAAGCTGATATTTGCATTTTATATCTCCTAATTCAGACCAAACTTGAATACCTTACTGGAAGATACAGTTTTGCAAACAGAAAGTATTACATTCAATACAAAAATTACTGGATACAATTCAGTCTTTATGGCATATAAAAGGGACAAACTAGATGACTGAATGGTCCATTAAGTTTTAAGAATCTACATTTATTTATTTATTAATTCATCAAATATCTACATTTTTGTTTTAGTTGGTCAAGGCTGATAAGCTAAATCACAGCAACTGGTGTTCCGATCTTGCAAAGGCATCTCAGTACAATCTGAAAGGAATATTTTTGGCTGCTTCTGTAAAGTGTACCTTTGAGTGAATAGGATGGTCTATTTTCTGTTGTCTTTATATCATCCAATTAGTTGAAAATGCAGCTAGGATGATTTGTTCCAACGGTTTTTCAGCTAATGTTGTTTCATTTCAGCTCAGAGATCACAGCTGAAGTATTCTTTTAGAAGTTTCTACTAATGTATGAAACTTATCTGTAATGAATAATTGCAGTAACGGAGTTATACCAATTCGTAACAAATTGTTCACATGACCACTACAAATATGTAGGGATTCCTTCTTGGCAAGTATATAGATTTTTTTTCACGTACACATGAAGACTGCTTTCTAGGAAAATTTAAGATGCTCTGAATGGAACTCAGAACCCTACAGGGCTATGATTAATCAGAATAAAATCTCAGAAAAAAAACCCTGAACAAAGTCATGTTTCTAAAATCAGACCCTTACTATTGCAATTTGGTATGCAAGCCAGCTAACAGGAATCACAGACTGTACCAGCTGCACATCTAACAGCCACTATGTACATGCGACTTTTGCTTGCATTGTATGAGTAGCTTCATTATCCTTAGACATTTCCTAACATGTCAGCTTGCTGAAAAGCCAGCCAAAGATTACTTTCTTCAAGGGATGTATAGTTTAACTGGGTAGAACTAGGAATCCATTCCTACCAAAGAACATGGAACACAAATGGCTGATGCTAATGACTTCACTTTTGCAGAGGAGAGATTGTTTGAGAATATAACCTGATATGATTACTGCGTAACCCTGCCTATCAAGCATTTTTATGAATCTGATAGTCTGCAAACTTGTATTTGTGTGGAGGAAGCTGTCTGTATTTAGAAAATACAATGGGTATGCACTGAAATGACGGATGGGGAGAGATAAGAATGGAAAAGGTGCACCAGTTCTGGATGCTATCCTTCATCCAAGCTAAGTAAGGCAACTATTAAATTTTCTTCTGTTTAGTAATTCCCTGTTTTCTGGGTTTGATCCCTAGCCTGTGTGAAGCTATTTAGTCCTGTTGAATAAAACAGAGCTATGCCAGCCCGCTCCGGTTGAGAATCTGTCAGCGCTGTTTGTCTGTGTAGGTTAAGGAAGGTGGCATGACATGTGGTTCATCTTCGGGGTTTAAATTGCTAGCTGCAGTTGTTGGATTACTGTAACCATTTAGGAATGTGTTAAAGTAACCTCTTTCTCTCAGTGATTTATGCTGCACTGTTTCTTGAGCTTTTTTTAAGTTTGGTTTGGAATGAAAAAAAATTTGTACTCAAAACTAATTTTGAAATGTAACTTGAAAATCTTGATTTCAAGTTCTTTATATTTATTATAATAGTCTGTGTCCATGTAAGTTCACCTAAGTATGAAGACAAAAAAAAAAAGGACAATAATTTTGCGTAATAGCGTAATAATCTTGGGTTTATGTACTATTAGTGATTCATCATATTTATTGCCAGGTCAGCTAACAGAGGACTGAAGATGCAACATATCTAATTTAAAGAAA
Organism: Burhinus oedicnemus; assembly: GCA_008921705.1. Classification (NCBI taxonomy): domain Eukaryota; kingdom Metazoa; phylum Chordata; class Aves; order Charadriiformes; family Burhinidae; genus Burhinus; species Burhinus oedicnemus. The sequence continues at coordinate 4,588,640 of VFFE01007706.1, forward strand.
TTTCTAGTATGAAATACTGTGCTGTGTTACTGAACGTTATGTTCATCTGACTGGCTAAGGTGCAGCTTGATATTTTGTCAGTGACAGTTTAATTTCTGGATCAGTGGACTTTTGAATGATTTTTAGCCAGTATAATGCATTTAGTCTGTGTTTAATGGGATCATTACTATTTTTCAGCAGATAAAATTTTAAATTATGTACAGTCACAGGGAGACCAAATCACAACACATCCTATGTCTTTCTTTATGCATGAGAATCTCAGTAGGAATGTGATGGTCAGATATTTTGTTATAGCAAGTGACAGCATTGGTCACCAGACATTTGGTATCAATAACAAATCTTTTTAATTTTTATAGTTTGCATTATGATACCATTTTGTAGTGTAAGCCATTTGATTTTGGCTTGCATTAAGAGGTGACATGATTTAGAGGAGCATACAGAAATGTCCTAGTATTATCCATTTATCACCTAAAGAACAGGATCTCTTCTTTTTTTATTATTTTTTTTAAAATAATGAGGTGTCAGGAGTTAATTCAAATATGTGATGCTTTATGAAATACTAGATAATTTACACTGGGCATTTATTTTACTTTAGGGAGGATGCTAAAAAACAAAAGCAAGCACCAAGTCAGAAAATGCTACAATGTAGGTTTTCTGTAAGGACTTCATTATTCTCCTTGTGTGTTTGTATTAGGATATTTTTAATTATGCCAATAGTTAAGAATTCTATAAGAATTCTGCCTTACTCAATTCTCGTGAGAAAAAAAAATCAGCAAATTAAGTTGTGAATCTGTTAGTAGTCTATACCTTATTATCTACTAAAAATCCTCCTCTGATATGATATTGAATCATTTTTTTTCCTTGCAATGTACATAGGAAACATACATACATACACACATACATATATATATATAATTCGTACATACATACAGAATTATGTAACTTAAAATTCACATTACAGGACTCTGTTAGGAGAAAATAGTTGCAGTTACAAAATCAAGAAATGGATACAAGATTCCTTTATTTGAGATGCTGTGGGGAAAAAATACCATCATGAAATTTTAAGCAACTGCAATCAAGGTCTTCTAATTAGACTTATCAAATCGGAAGTCAAGCAACTCCTCTGTTGCCTCACCACCAATTTACAAAACCATTTTCCATTGGATAGTATAATATGGTCAAAATTTTAAGAATTCATAATTTTACATTGATTCAAAGTAACTGCAAAGAAAAGCCAAGAAAATTCTTCTTGGCAATAACAAGATGTCTCAGTTTCACATTTTTTTTACCAAAATGCTAATACTTCTTTGCAGAATGGCTTTCTGGTTCTATTTTTTTAAATGTTGTGTCACATGCCAGCGTACATACTTAAAACATCAAATTGATTTTTTTTTTTTTTCCATTTCATCACATCATTTTTTTTCATCACTTCATATAGAAAATTCATTTTCAAGCAGAACTGTGGAACATTGTGGTTTCATTTAATTTTGGAGCAAAGGAATCACTCATAGAATTATGTCTTATTTGCTATGAAGCAGTGGTTTTGTGTAAATTTAAATGGTGATAATAATGACCTGAAAATATATATCGCTAGGCCAAATTTCCTTTGATTTAGTATTGCAAAACCAGAAGTAGATCTACAGATTTCAGAAAAGTTTATTCATATTTATGAAAGTGTAAATGAAAATATTTCTAGACTGCTGAAAACCTTAGGAAACTGACAAGAAATTTAATGATGGTAGGATTTGGTGAATACTGTGAGAGAATAATTTTGCAATTCAGACAGTTGTAATGGAAGAGGAAGGAAGTATAATAAAGGAAAATAAGTATGAGTATTTCCGTTGCAGGAGAAGGCAGCAAATAAGAGAGCTAGTGCATTCTGTTGATAAAGAAGAGCAGTTCTGCAGAAATGTCATATTGAGATCAATGTGACCATTTTAATATTAGCATTTTTTTATACTTAGTGGACTATAAACAATCGCATATGGTTATCTTCACTTCTCTTTGTACCTCAGTGCAGTAGTAGTGACATCTAATGTCCTAATTAATCTGTAATATCTTCTAAGTCAGACTTTCCACAGGAACAAAAAAATGCTTCCAGGAATGATGAACTTGGCTCTACTCCAGCTGATACTGTGGCTGCTGCTCAAATAATCTCTTGGCTTTTATGGCAACATAATCAAGTTAAGAAAATCTGGACAAGATATTTGGAGTCAATCAAGTGCTCTATTTTACTTTAAAATGCTGAACAGGTGCAAGTGGGGTACATTCAAAATGGTCATTAGGCAAAACTTGCTTTGAGGAAGGTGCAGCCAACATCTGTGCTTATTTTCACAGATACAAAAGAGCAGGCCTCCCAAGGAAATGTGAATAGGATCCAAATGGATGAAGCAGCAGGACTGAATAAAGCATTCTGATTTAAGACTTTCCCTGCTTATAGTAATTAGCATTTGAAAAAAAGCATGATCAATCTTTTTTTTCCTCTTGGGCTAGAGAAGGAGGAGTCTGATTTAATTAAGAAGGACATTAACTCCAAGCACCTACCTAATCAAATATTAACTATATTCGGAACAAGAAAATTATAATCATTTCATAGTGATTTAAATGTTTCCCTCTATAGCTGCATGGATTTTTTCACAGTGCTTTTTGTTTTTGCTAAAAGCCCAGGTCTTAGTTTACCCTTCAGATGTTCTGCGTTTTAATGACTGGCTTATAGGACCCTCCTGTAATAGATCTTTATGACATCATTTTATATTTTATATCCTAGAAAATGAAAACGGATTTTGTGTAACTGAAGTAGAACCAGGTTCGTAAATCATTATATGACAGTTTATACTATCAGTGAGATACCTGAAGATATCTGAAGTTTGTATTTTTGACTCTCTTGTTAACTCTAAGAAAGAAATTTCATTTTATGCACTGCATTTATGTTTTCTTATGACCTTCCCCAATTTGCAGTTTGAATGGGGTACCTTTACTGATTTTATGCCTCAACTTTTCTTCAAATACTTATTTAGTAAGGTGTTGGGTTTGGTGTATGGCTAACATTTGCCTTTATATTTCCCTCCTGCTCAGCCTTAGCACTGCTATGAATGCTGTAGCCATGTGCAGTTGGATGAGATCACAGAGGAGAACAAAGCATCAATGGAACTACATTAATACTGGAAAATCTATTACGGATTATGTCTGGGCCTGCTTTTGTTAGTGTTTCCATCCAATATACAAGCACAAGCAATTATTTCTAGCTGATATTGTAGTGTCACATGTTGTAACATGGTCTTGTGGAAATACTCAAAAAAGTTTTTTCTGTCCCTGGTAGGCAAGGAAGGTGCATTGGTTTATTTGGAACTTGGCTATCATAAAATCCACCCTTTTAGCATTCAGGAGACTAAGTGCATTGTACAACTGGCAAACACTCTAAGTCAGTCTGAAATTGGATCCTAGTCTGGAAAGTGGTGACTCAATTATCAAATTGTCCATTAAGGCTGCCAAGATTTTACTTGGACTGTACTTGTTGACAGTAAGTTTTGTACTACATTTAACATAGTATTCTATTTTTGATTGCATTTTTTTGTTTGTTTATTTAAAATTGTAGGCAGTAAAAATTCCACTTCCAAGTCTCTTCATATTAATAACTGAGGGAAATCTTGGTATCATTAAGTTAACCTTTTGTTCAAGTTTTAAACTCTAGACACCTACAGAAACTTTTCTGCCACTTCCCTTTTACATTAGATATACCCTCATTCTTCTTTCTAGTTTTAATAAAGAAGATGGCTTTATACAGTTAAGACTTGGCTCTAGGAAGGATCCATATTGCCACTGGTACAAACGTGAGAGGCGTTCCAGCAGAATTTTTCCTGTTAGAAATCTTAAGTCTAGAAATATATTTTCACAAATAACCAAAATATGCCAGATATAGGCTACAAAGTTCATCTACTTATATTCTGAGAAGCAAAAATATGGTGAAGGCTGTCACTTCAGAACCATTATTCACTGTTGTTGTTTTTTAAACTCTAGACATACCAAATAAGATATTTTCCATTGTGGTAGACAAATGAATTAAAAGATCGTAACATTCAAATAGACAAAAGATATAAGGTAAGAGAAGGAAATTTTATTCACCTCACATTATTAGAGGAACCGAGGGAGAGACTTGCAGGGTGAGCTTTGTGTCATGTTATACTTCCTCATGCTTTACAAGCTATATTGACTTATATGTCAAGAGCAATCATTTTCTGTTCAAAGATGTATGTGACCTTTTGTGCATCTTTGCAGGCAGAACACAGTGAACACAAGAATAAAAACACATGCTCCATTTTTCTTTTTTTCTCTTTAACCATATCTTCAGTTTTCTGACAAACAGTACAGCTTGGTAATCAGCTTCTGAAGTTAAAAAAATCATGTGCTCTCTGTTTTATTTATTTCTTTCTTCAGGGGTTCCAGACTTGCAACAGAACAAAATGGTGGCAACCGCAGCTATGGAGCATGTGATGCAATACTGCATTTTAAACTCTTGGCCAAGTGTTTAACTGGAGCTGCAGATGTTTAACAACACTGAAAATCATACACAAAGACCAACTAGAATAATTTTCCTTTTCTCCTTCTCAGTTCTTTGGGCACAGGATTGACTCCTGTTTTTGGAATGATGGATTGAGATTTTAATTACTGATTAAAAAACAGTACCACAGTCTTCACTGAAGTATAAATCTGGCTTGTTAGTTCCGTGGCTTCTTCCCAAATCATCTCTTTCTAAATCCATTCCTTACTGAAGGATCATCTTCTCCTCACTTTTTGTCTGATGGAAGGGTTAGCCCATCCAGGATTTCTTCAGTGGGATGAGTCCTCATACTCATTTATAACAAAACAACCCCAGGCACCATTACATGCTGGGAGGCGCCAAGCAAGGACCTGGGGAGCCAGGTTTTTTTCAGTGGCAAGACCAGAGGCAATGGGCACAAACTGAAACACGGGAGGTGCCATCTGAATATCAGGAAACACTTTGTTACTGTGAGGGTGTCCAAGCACTGGTACAGGTTGCTTGGAGAGGTTGTGGAGTCTCCATCCTTGGGGATATTCAAAAGCCATCTGGACATGGTCCTGGGCAACTGGCCGTTGGTGGCCCTACTTGAGCAGGGGGGTTGGACCAGATGATGTCCTGAGGTCCCTTCCAACCTCAGCCGTGCTGTGATTCTGCAATAGATGTTTCTGACTCCAATCGTACAGAAGACAGAAGGACTTGCTTGTTCATACATTTGCCAGTGCAAGTTTAAGACCTCAGTACAAACTTCTACCTTTAAATAATCAGATTTGAAAATGTTAGTATTAGGGCCAGTTTTTTAAAGTCTGTTTCAGTGCTTTACTCTGAGGAACTTCAAGTGGAATGCTGTGCCCAAGCCCCAGTAAAAATCTGGCCATTAGTTAATCAATTTAATTTGTTTTTCTTTCACCCAGCTCAATATTGTCTGCAAATAGAACAATGTAATACATATTTTCTGTTTAATTTATAACTTTTAATCAACTAATTTCCTGTTGTAAGAATTTTTTTTGTCCTAATATTAATTAATTGTAAATAGGATTTTCCACTGAAACTGGAAAAGCACCAGGGTAAAGTTAAGGGAAATTAGCACATACTTGGTTCCTGGAGTGTGTATTTATGTGGTGTAATCTAAACTGGATGTTGAAGACGAAACCAGTGTGCCACTACTCAGTCAAATGTAATCACATCTCTTCAAAGCTGGTTCACCCTCTGAGACATATATGTATTTGTTTTCCCTGCTCATGAAGCAAACTCTTTGCCCCTGAAGGTGATTGATTGCACAGAAGAATAAACCTCTTTATCCACAGGCCACCTATGCTGCTTCTCTTTTGACTTTTGTGCCTCCCTATCTAAACTCTGACCCAGCTAGATAACAACCAGCTGAAATCATCTCTTTAGACTTGCATACATTCATTACTGAACCGTACCAGTTTGTGTTCAGCATAAGAGGAGATTGTGTATCTTGTATGCGATAGTGGGAATGCTACTTGATATGAATGAATGCAAATGTGCTCTTACAGTTAATTTTTTTCTGTACTTTAGAGATAGCAGAAGGAATATCATTGACAGTCTGCTCCTTTGAAACCTTAATTTTGTAATTTGCTAATAAGAGTATGGAGGATCAGATTGTTGATCCTTCACTTTGTTTCCTCAGGAGCTTCTGAGTGATATGTATTGTCATTAAAAATCACTGAAAGTTTTATTTGCTAAGAAGAGCGAGTTAAGCATGTGATGTTATATTTGTGTGTGTATGTGTAGCTTTTCAGAAATGACCGGTGATCTTGACGTTTCTGAATTTGTGGCCAAATAATAGAAATTATCCAGCCAGTTTTCAGAAAGTGTTAGTATAGGTTCTGAAAAAACAGAGCTACTTAATTCTGAAAATGGTAGTCTGTTTGGCGGAGTTGAAGCACAACTATAAAAGAATATAGAGTCAGTTATACAAAGGAACTTGGAAACGTTGACCTTTAGTATTGCCACACATAACATTCAAACATCTAGATAGCTCCTCATCTAGGTTGCTCTGAACCTAAAATGCAAAATATTTCTCTAAACTCTTAATATGTCTCATACAGCAAGCTAGGGACGTCCAAAGGGAATTCAACCAGCACTTGAAAAAGGTGACAGTGGCAAAGGTATGCCTAAACTGCCCACAGGAGGTGCCAGGAGAAAAGAGACGTGACTGGAATCCTTCTCCTTTGAGATTTGCTCTGAGATTTGCAGTCTGGAAACCCCTCTTGTAATTATGTGTCTATAACATCCTGACAAATGCAGTTGTCATCTGGAATGTAAAACTCCAGGCTGTAGTCCTCCTTCACATTCAGGGATACGTATCTTTACTTCGTACTTCTCAGTACAATGGATCTGCAGCTTCAACCTCTCCTACTAAAGTTCTGCAAATGTGCAGAAAGCAATTCAAGAAACAGGAGTCAGAGTACGAAAAAGCAGTAGCAGTAGCAATTGCACACTTTTATCCTATCAAACGCAGAAACAGTACCATCTTAGTGTTCAGAATATGGACCTGACTTACTACTGCTAGACTCTGTTGCACCAATATGACCCTATCATCCTAGGTGAGTTTCGAAGAACTTTTCTATTCTGCGATGTAAGAGGTTGTAATTTAAAATTACTTTAGCCTTCGTGGAACAAGAATTACGACAGCCATTTTTATCTTTTTCATGATAAACGAGGACATAATCTAGAAAGACACATTTTTTTCTATTAAGTTTAATACAGACTGATAGAGGTCAACTGGACAAGATCTTAAGGAATTACAGCACAAAGGAGCTCTTCTGATGTTTTTTTCATTCAGCTTTGTAACAGGAAAAACAAAGGACAAAGCTAAATGAAGTGGTGCATGGCTAGCTGAGTCGCAGAGCGGAAGTTGAATACATAACTGATGAGATGCTTGTTTTCGTAGTTTACAACATTTTAAATAATATCATAACTGGTGTTCCTCAGTAACCAACAGGACATATTGGTGTTCTAAGGCTCAACAGGCATGGATGTTCCCACTGTATTGTTACAGTATTTTTCTGTGATTTTATGAAATAGCCTCTCTCTGGATCTTGTTTTTACAGCAACCATGCTATACCTGAATTTTCCATAACACATCTGAATCCTATGTCATTAAAACCTGTCCAGTTAGTTCAGTCACTGAACACTACCTTGCACATATCAGTTATAGGAACAAAAAGTTGGCACTGATGTACCCACAATCTTAAAGTCACTTTCATGGAACTGTGTGTGCACAAGGCACATAAAACTTGAATGAACACCAGCTTCAAGTAAGAAACTGGAAGTGGTTTGACACTTGTTTGCAGTGCATTTGTATATAACTTATCGCAACAAATAAGATTTATGAACCCAGCCTTTAATATGTAGACCAAGAACATTTTTAAGAGGGATGTTTTAAAATATTGTTCCACATACTAAATACATAATGAAATGTTAGGAACACATCTGAACTATTTATACAACACAAATTATATTTATATTTAAACCTATTAGATCCACAGTTTAGATGACTTCGCATTTAGGCTGGGTGTAACAAAGTTTATTTCCCTATACCACAGGTGGATAAAGGAATCCTACCAGTATAATTAAAGTATGGCAACAACTACATTGCTATCAGATTCTGATGGCTATCAAGAGGGAGAGGAAAATACAAAGAGTGGAAATTAATTCACAGACTAATGAATTTTTTAATTAGTATTTAAAACCCCAAACTTCAGCAGTATATTTCCCTGTAGGGAACAGTATAGAATGATCCAGGTAATTAGACCAAGTGAAGATAATAAAACAAACTTATGGATATAATGTGATGAAAGATGTTTGAAGGTCAACAGCAGCAATCAAAGCAAGGACAGAAATTTATTAGATGAAGATAAGGTCTCAGTATCACTATGTCCTTTCCCTTCCATTTCCTAAAAATTCCTTGAAGGCTCTAAAATTCAAGTTAAATAATTGAAAATATGAACATGTATTGGTTAAGATCTCAAATGAGTCTTCAAACTCATCTGGGCAATTACAGTTATTTAAATTTCATCGTGGCAAACTATTCTTCCTTTTATTGTTGGTGAACAACGAAAATGTTTCAAATATGCTGAACCACAAATGCTTTAATTTTCCAATCATGCTGTCTGTGTTAGGTTGTTGCCACTAAGTGTATGCTGGCCACCCAGCACAATCCAGCACATGCTGGCATGATATTGCTGTCTGGAAGTATAGTCAGAAATTGTGAGATAGCATGAGGACCTCTTTGCCACTGATGGCTGTCCAGATGATAGTAATTTTTTCTTCAGTCTTGATGCTCTCAAGGAATTTCTTACTAGGGTCAAGTTGGCTGTGAACAGGCAGAGAAGAATGGGATCAGCCTTGCTCCCATCCACAGCCCCTCTGTTCCCTGGCCTAAGGAGTCGGGTCACTTTCAGCAAGTCACTTTTTGCAGTGCAAGTAGTAACTTACTGGTTCCCTGGAGCAAGACAAAAGCAAGGAAGGGGTGAGTCACAGATGTTGTGCCACCCTTAGCTCTGGGCTTAGCCTCCAGGCGTGCATTAAAGTAAAATAAATTAGTCAGAATTAGGTTTTTCTGGCACTAAATTAACCTTCATTTTAAGTGCTTAAATTTTTTAGGCCTAAAGCTCATCTCCCTGGTTGCTTTGAAGTTGGGCATGTTAGAATTCATCCTGGTTTACAACAGCGATAGTGATTTTATATAGATGAGTCTAAGGGAAGCTCCAGGGAATAACAGTGATAAAATGTTTTTACAGCACTAAGCTACTCCTCAGTACACATATAGACTAAGTAAAACTGAGACAGGTTAGAAAGAAAAGCTAACCAGTATATGTTTACGGCTAGGTAAAGCAAAGCCATTCTGTTGAACTGCAGCCCTCAAATTCACATATTCCCTGGCCCCAGTCTGACAGTTCACCGTGTGTGAAGCAGCCGCTAAAGCCAGTGAATTATAAGATGAGGGGCCTCTGCAGTCGAACACGAGTATGTTATTGTACTGTGGTCTCATCTGTTATATCCACAGTTCATCCTGTTTTCAGAAGGAGCCTGAGTAGAAAACTCCTCCATGAGCTAAAATGAAGCACAAAATCTTTTAGCCACCCGATCTGGGATTTTGATGAGATTTAAAGCAGTTTCCTCTCAAACTACTTAGACAATTTATTTTCCCTAGAGAAACAATTCTAGAGCTATATCGTGTGAATTTTCTTGGTACCTAGTATCATTCTTGTCACATATTCATTATGCCTTACATCAGTGCCTTGTTTCATCCCACGAATATTTGTGGTTGCCATCTGTCTAGAAGACATGAGTTGATGGCACGATAGTGACCTCAGCCCTCCTGTCAATCACCAACAATTTAGGAAGAAAGCAATGACACCCTTGATTTCCAAATACTGGAACTGCTTGTTTAGAGTAATATACCATCTTCTAATAAATCTATCCAGAACTATGTTTAGAGTACTTGGAAGGTTATTACAGATAAGAAAATTTATTTTTCACATTTTATGAATAAGTATGTTTGGGCAAATGACTTTCAAGTTTAATTTATTCCACTATTTTTATTGTATACATTGCTAGTAACTTATTTATTAATCTGAACACGTACTGCATTCCTAAATGTGATCAGTCCTAACTAACAAATTAAAACTTCTTTTTGTATTAAAAAAGCCCAAAACTTCTAAACTTCAGTATTTCAGAAAAGTAATCTTGAATTGAGAATTTCAAACATTTTTGTATTAAAAATTATCAAACATTTATTCCAGTCTGATAAGTGTAAAAATTTAAAGTAAATTTAAAAAGAAATTATTTCTGCCAGACTCTTAGTATGACCTTTAACTGGAATGTAATTTTATCTAGGCTTTAAAAGTTAAATCTAATGTTCACAGTGAAGGGAAAATGATTAAAGTTTCCAATTTTTTGTGATTAGGAGAGGACTTTATAAGTTCATTATGAGTTATTCTTGATGTATTTGGCTGTAGCCAGGCCATGTGCAAAGAAAGCAAGTGAACAAGCATATATTAATATGAACGTAAAATATATTAGCCCCACTCTGTCAGTCTCTACTATGTCATCTTGGCAGTGTTACAGTTCTCATACGTATTATTCTATATTAATGTGAAATGCATCCTGCTAAGGAAGAGTGGGGAAGTTGCTTCTGAGATGCTACTGTGATTTGGCCAGAGCTGCTATAAAACACAGGAACTCTCAGCACATGCCTCTCAGCCTGGAATAGACGTTTTTAAGTATGTTTGCAAGAAAGACAAACCTTGTTTCTATTTTTGTTCTGGGTTTGCGAGAGTGGCAAATTGCTTTATAGCAAATTTGAAAGGACAATTTAACTCAATAGCACTTAATTTGTATTTGAAGCAAGTTAATGCTGGAAAGAGGAAGCAGTGAAAAGCTTAACTCCTATTACACATCAGTAATGAATATTGACTTCATGACATGAGAAAACAAACAAAAAAGAGAAAGCAAAATGAGTTGTAACGAGCATTATTGGACCTGCTATCTTCTAAAAGCTGATACACAGAGGTGCCTTGAAACATCATTTGAAGTACGAACACATTTTTGTACATAAAATTCTACTTACCCTTGAGATTCATGCATTCAAAATGACCTGGAGGTGACTGCAGTTTGTTGTCTCAGGTGACTGTGGATTTTTCTGTCTTTGCATCTACCATAAAACCTGTTTGCAATAATGGCTGTACGTAAAAAGAGATATTCTCACTGATGACACACTACGCCTGTTTTCCACCCTGTTCTAGCAAGTCTTAGGCCACTTCCCCTAATTCATCCAATTCCTTTTTGCAAGTAGTTGAGTGTCTGCTCAACAGGTCCAGTTCCTGAACTATTTTTATCTTGGTTCTTAGTGCTGGTTCCTGATTTCAGCTCTGGTACCGAAGCTGCACTATGTGGCTCCCGGCAAGTACCAGGCTCAGTGAGACTTTGTGTCTCTCTTCTCTTCTCTCCTTCCATCCAAATGTCAAACACCACCTGCACTGGGTTTGTCTGCTGTCTGTACGATTAGCCAAACGACAGGTATTCAATGTCCTTCGATAGCAATATTCATCTGCAGCAGATCTCAGGCCTGAGCACTTCATGTTGGTCAACATTTGCTATTATTTCAGTTACTTACACATCCGGATTCACCTGAAAAATTTGGAACAGTAAATGTGTCCATTTAATTTCAAGTAGGGACAAATTATACCGAACTTGGATTTTTGGTAAAAAACTGCCACGTGAGCAGTTGTTCTCTGGGTCTACCAGAGAGTATTAAGAAGGGTATTTCCTGATCCTGCTGTTTACCAGTAGGATTTCTTGTCAATTCTCCCATGTGTTGCTCATGAAAATCATACTTCCAAAAAAGTGGGGACAGAAGGAGGGAGATGACTTTGCTTCCCTACATCTGTGGAGAGCAGCACTGCAGGGCACACGAGAGACAGGCTGCTGTCTCAGAGATGAAGCAGCATTGGCATGGTTTGCCTGGGGAAAGGCGGAAGCACACAACTCCGTATGTGAAGATCTGCCTTTAAAAGGAACAACAGAAACCTAGAGCAGCTTGAATTTTTACAGCAGGGTAAATACTTTAATAGTGATCACTGGCCTTTAGTCATACTCCACCTGGCAGAAGAGTGGGTTTGTGGTTAAAAAACAGGACACGCCTTCTGCTGGCTACTAGTAAATGAAACAGGCTGGGGACGCGAGTCTGGTCCTGGGGCAAAGAGGCGTGGCACAAGTTATGTCCATTCAGTTAAAGTCTTTCAGTCCTTCTTCAGGGTGGCTGTGGCCAAATATCCTTTGGGAATCGTTCTTGGCATGTTGCTGGCCTGGGCAGCCTGAGAGGGTGGTCACTGGTGGTGGCCAGGACCGTGCTGAACAACCTGTCAAGTCTGGGGAGGATGAATGGGTACAGGCACAGCTTGACTGGCTCCTTCATTACTGTAGTCCTAGTCTTTGAGACAGAGTTTTCACTGGCTACCTGCCTAAGGGAAATAGTAGTTCTGTGCCTTGGCTTCTGCGGTCACTGTGTGTCATCAAAATATACAGATGTGGAATGTACAATGAACGACAAAATCTGCAAAATCATCAACATCCACAACAGCACTGTGTTTTTTGTGGGGCTGTAAGCTAGCAGCTTCTCCGTGGCTGAGGCTAACACAACAGTGCACAGCTGTGTCACAAGAGGGGCTTCCATGCTGGGGGATCCGTGGTCCAACTCCGCTGCAGAGGAGTGTGTGTGGTTCCTGGGATGCAGAACAGCTTCACTGCCTTTTTTACCTCTCCTTAACTGTGTACTAGATGCCACCAGCTGGGGAGTTGCCAGTCAACTGCCTCTGGCACAAGGGATAATGGAGCAGGAGGGAGGCATGGTGCCATGCAATCAGTGCAGGAGGCGTATATCTGGGATGTGAAAAGAGTAGGCTGAAAGAAAGAGCATCCTACTGCGTATGTCAGACTTCGCAGATCTTTGTATACAGCAAAAGTAGCATTTTTTTCCACGCATCTTGTATGGGAACAAATGCAAAAAGACAGTGGCTAAAGCCTGAGGTTGATGTCTGTCCATGATCATAAACCATAATAAATTGCATTGGATATCTATTATAATTCTCCTCCATTAATATTAAATAAAAGCATTAAGAAGGTGAAGTTAATCCTGGTATTATACCACACCTTTCTATACTTGCAGTGTATATTTCCTCTTAAAAGGTTCCAGTGTGTTTTATTGACTAAAACCTCAGTGCTGTAAAACGGACTTTGAGAATGAACATTCCTGCTGCTTGGGGACAGATGCTATCATCACCCCTGTGGAAGCTGTTTCTTATGTCCTTGAAGTCACCCACTGGTGGGAAGTAGCCTAAAGCATAGTATCATTAAACTACTACAGGCTATGAGACTACAGACAAAATTCGGGCAGACATAATTAAGTTACTCATATTATAATGTGCTGAGGTTAACGGTATGCTTAATTATGCAAGTATTGCATAATCACAACAAGATTCTGCCTTTCAAAAGATTTTTTGACGTTTTCACAAATGAATTTATCAGTTTTGCTGCTTCTTAAAAGGTGTCTTGATGTTAGGTATCAATATGTCTACCTTATAGATTGTTTTAAACTGTAAAACATTCAAAGCGCTCTGTTACCAACTTACTTTAGCTCTTCACTTAACAGAATTGCATTGGTTAAGTATTATTTAAGACATTAATAGTAATAATGATTCTTTTAGGAAATGCTATTAAGAATGGAAGTTATCTTAAATCACATTAACTATCGCTGAATAATAGTAACCCATCAGTGAGTAATAGCAGTAATAAATATAGTAAAAGTATTCTAAAGGCATAAGGTAAAGTCTTGGTTTTATCTTTTGCAATAGTTGCAATATTAATGAATTAAATCAGATATGTGTGCCTATTGTTTGCAGGATTTTTCATTAGGATGATGGCTCAATGCATTTTGTGAATGAGTCGTTGGGGAGATGTTGGCAAAAAAAATCAAAGTCAAAGCACTATTAGTGCAACTAGCCTGTTGAAATTAATATACTAATATAGTACTATTCCGTAATGTTTTAATGGGTTAAATCAGTTATGTAACATACTGCACATTCTTACTTACCATAGGAACTTAGATAACATTGAAGTATTTGAGCATAATAATAAATCAATCAAAATAAAGCAGACTGTTAAAAAAACCCCTCTCTTAAAATGCATATTTGCTTCCCTTCAGGTATGACTCTTTCAATTTTCCCCTACTTTTTACATTTCTGTGTAGAACATTTTTTATATTATTGGACATAACATGCTTTTATTAGATAGTTTATTGCCAATTAATCAGTTCAAGTGCTAGAGAAGTTGCATATTTCTGCCAAGATACCTATTTCTATATTCAGTCTGTGCTTTATAGTTCCCTTAAATTGTTAGTGTCTTTTAAAAAATCACTAGTTACTGGATAATGAGAAAATATAAAGCCAATTATATGATTTTTATAAAGCTAGAATTGGTTTGGGAGAGTTTTTTTTTTATAAATTTAAAACATTTGTTTAGAAAAGTAACAGTATTTTACCTTTCCGTGTAGAACCCTGTACCTTACATAACTGTCTTATACATAAATATAAACATACCATGAAAGTCTGCTGTATGTTGTCTGACACACGATGGAGTTAGTGGTGGGATTGTAATGCCAATGCACAGTTGCAGCCAGCAGATGTCAGCCAATTATGAACATTTCTCAGAACCTAGCGGTTTTTTGCCTGTAGTGCTGGTACCCATCTGGCTGCAGTAGTCAATCAAGGGGCACTGCAGAAGTAGTCTATCATTCAGTCAATGAAAGCCTGCCAACTCTTTTAGTCAGGTATAATCCCTGTTTCCTACAGACTATTTAGTAGGATTTTTTAGACATCCTCTTCATGCAAAATCTTTTGAGTGGAAACTCCGTATCAGACAAATGCTCTGTGTTCTCTACACTTTATGGCTTTCTGTAAAATCTCAGGAAAGATTCATTCAAAGCTAGAGGAAATATCAGCCTAGGGGGAGGTCCTTTGCCAAAACCCGAGATAACATTGGGAGAGGGATTGAATCTTTATCAGTTGAATATAATATTTTGGATATCCACCAAAATAGCTGAAGTCAAGTCACCACAGATGCCTGATGCTTTTGAAGTTTGGCCTTGGCTTCAGTTTTGCTACTTTGCTTGCCAGCCTTTCCTCTCATGCTGCTATTGAGTTAAAACCTGTGTAGCAAACCAACAAAACAGTAATACACTTTGGGCAACCTTATTTGGTGCCCCCTACCAGGTCTGGCAGCAGCTCCTATGGGAGGCAGCCTGCAGCGCTGCAAATGGTGCAGGTTAATGCCGCAGCTGTAAAGAGTACAGCTTTGAAATACTTTAAAGATATCCTCACTTCACCCGTTCCTTACTGACAAAAACCTGTTTGGTATTTAGGACCACAAGACTAGAAGGAATAACAGGTGTCCATGTAATAGGCATTTAACTTAGATGGAGATGTAGTGCCCCTATTTCATATACAATTACAGTGCAGCTATAGTCACAAAAGTCATCCCAACATCTGTATTGCATTTGCAACTGAAAAGCCAAAAGCCATAGTTATAATATGTCAGAGGAAGGGAACAGAGGAGACCAAGAGTCTTGCTGGTGACTTAGGTTCCTACATTAATGTAGCTACACTGAGTGTGGGGGTTTTTTGTGGAAAAAATCTCCATCTTTCTCTTCACTCTGGAATGAGGTAGACAGCTGGACTTCATGGCCTATTGCAAGGCAAGAGTCTTGAGTGTAAACTTAAGTGAAAATCCTTTGAAACTTTACACAGAGTTTACTCTGGAAAAAGTTTATTGGGCGACCTATTACCGAAGCTGTGTCAGTGTGTTATGTCTTGAAAATAATCCTTTCTAATCTGTGACCAGATGTTTGAGCCTTTTGAAGAAATTGCTCCCCCCAGAATCTATTGTCAGCCTGCAGATGTGCTAGGAGGACTTTGGGAAGCCATATCTTGTTTTCTGCGGTTGCTATTTTGCATATGCTGGCCAGGTTTTCCCAGTGCTGGGAAATGTTCTAGGTTGTACAGAGTGATAGAGATGGTCCTAGGTAATTCATCAAACTGTGATGTACAACCAGTCGAGTTTGGATGATTCTTGATTTCCAGAAGTGCAAAGTCCATCCACTGGTAGCTACAGTCAGCAGCGACAGCTCTAGAGAAGGATATTGTAAAAAAGTGTTCCGTACAACTCTGCCAGTCCTTTTACGAGCAGTGGGAAACACCTCCAGTTTTTCCAGCCTTGAGTAAGAGGTATGTATTTTATCTAGGGTAGTGTAAGACCCTGTTTTCAGTCTCCCTTAAACATTGGTTCTGAGTCTGTGGCAAGAATTTCAGAGAAAAATGAGTGAGAAAGGACGCGTATTTTATCTGTGGCAGGTTCAGTTGCCTGAACTTCGCAATGATAACCTTCTCAGTAAGGTCCAAGAAGTAGCCTGATATTCTCAAGTAGCCTCCACTTCTTTTTCCCTGTGTGAAATGAGTTTATGAGAATGAGATTAAGAGGGAAGTGCTTTGCTAATGTGTTGTTCTTATCTCTTCATGAAGATTTGCACTGCTTTCTTCATAATTTAGTACCTTGTTCATTGTACAGGAGAAAATGGCAGTAGAAGTATGTAGAATGATTAATGTAGGTAGAAAGCTGAAATGAATAGATTCTATTAAGTTTAACAAAAAATCTTCTAAAAAGGTTTTCAGAGGTAGAAGAAAATGCTTCACTGTAAAATAGAAACAAGGAAGAAGGACAAGAGGAAAGAAAGAAAGAATTACTCAAATGCTGGCCAGATCTTGCATGTCACTTACCAGCTTCTCATTTAAACCTGCTCCCTGAAGAATAATTATTTGTTACATTGCTTTCTTAAGATCAGATTGACCCCTGAATATTGTCTACTATTTTTAACATGGATTTTTTATTTCTTTAAGTCTAGCTGTTGCTGAAGATTATTTTTATCTGCTGTGGTGGAACCACAAGATCAGAGTAATGTAAAATGGTGAGTCACTAGCAGGCATGTTGATGTGACATATCACAGCTGACACGTTTAGTTTGCTGTGACACTGGAGGGGGCCAACACACTACTTTCTGCCAGGCACTGTCGTGTTCTCTGAAGCTGACAGGCAGTTAAGCGTCCACGAGTTACCCCGACTTTCACATAAGGCTTCTCATTGCACATTAACACCAGGTCACTATCTTGTTAGCAAATAACCCTGGTATTCAGTGTTTGATAAGCCAAATATTTGAACCAGGTGACATTTGAGTATTTTTATGAAGTAACACTGTGAATAAAGCAGCTCTCACAGTTGCTTTGTTGCTAGCAATTGATTTCTTGTCATGCAAATGGAATGTTATCTACAGCTGGGAAAAATCAGATTTTGGGGCTGTCCTGGAAAAGTTACAAGACTACTACAGATTTTGCATGTATGTAGGAAGATATATATAATTTTCCTCTATAAATAGGTGAAAATACTTAGACTTGACTGTAGTAAATATATATGCTTTATTTAAGTACATTGGTTTACAATTTGCACTTTGAAAAACTGGAAGTATATCATAGGTTTCCTTGGTTTGAATTTAATTTTGCTTGTGTACTCTGAGAATTATGCCTTTTGCTTGACTAAGAGTAGATTGAGACCTAACTTCTTAATCTGCAGTCTCATCTATTTCTGCTTGTCTCTACCTTTTCTCAGTTTCAAGGGTTCTCCTGCTCTGTTTGCTCTACTTGTAACAGCAGTTTTGTCTGTCTACTACCAGTGCCTAGTTCTTTGGGGTTTTTTGGGCCATCTTTTAGATTTCTAAAACTGGCACTTTTTCACACAACTGCCAACCATTTTCTCTCATTTATGGTTTGTTGCACAATGTGAGATATAGGTATTTATAAAGAGCACTGTAAGTACCTATTTATATCAGAAGTGAGCAGTCTTATTATACAGTTATGTCACTTTAAAGATATGGTGACGTGTGTGAAATTGTTCAGATTTACTGCCACTTAATGAGTTATCATATATGAGATGACTTACTGTGCCCCTTGTCCTGCCTGGTTGTGAAGTAGTGTTTCATGTTAAATTTATTCAGCTGGAAGAGTTGGATCATTTTGAAATGCAAGGACTTGAACCTGTTTAGTTAAACAGGTAAAATAATGTTAATGTTGGTATATTTGGTTAGATAGAAACTGGTATAACTATTCCTAGATGGGAAGCAAGATAAACTATGCTTATATAACCTTATATAATTCCTTCTTTCTATTGCCTGTACCAATTTAACTTTTTTAATTCAAGTGTTCAAATTCATGATCAAAATAACTGTAAATTCTCAAAAAAAAAATCTGTCTGTCCCTTGGTGGGGGTGGGGACTTTCTTCTATGACCGTGTTTCTGTAACATCTATGTCCACTTCCTCTTTCAGGCATCTGTCACCTCCGGGCTTCACCCCCTGTGCCCTCTGCACTTTAATTACTGTGAGCAAAGTGCTGATACCACATCAGTCTGTAATCTTAGAAGCTCTCCCTCTGCTGTTTCTCTGTCTCTTTCCTTTCAGTTAGCATGAAGGAACAAAACCATCTAATTAAAAACTATTCTCCTAAAAATTCAATGTGTCCCTCTTGCACAAAGGGAAGGATAGCAAAGAGATATTTGTCACATCCATCTCTCTCCCCAATCTAGCATAGACACTCAGTCCTCCATGGTACAAGATCCTCTAATTCCAAAGCATTAAAGCATATGTTTAACCTAATGCATGTCAATACATTAATGAAAAAAGAAATTTCAATGGTCTAAGCACTCCGCAGGATTGAACTTCAAGGTGGTACCTTAATAAAACAGATGATTGATAGTCATTGTGCAGAAGGGGACAGCTGGTGGTACAGATTAAGAAAGACAAGAAGTCTGGTTCTGAAATGGCATGAGTAGGTGGAATAAACCAGTTATACAACCGTCCTGTCTGGATGGGGAAAGAAAGCATGGCATTTGGGAGTGAATAACTTCAATGCTCATCACTATTACATCTACATCCTCCAAGATAATATTTCAAGAGTACAATTTTTTTAGTAGAAGAAGGTGCTTTCAGAAGAGCATTTCAGAACTGTGTTATAAATCAGGAGAATGATAAAAAGAAATATCAGTTTTCTTGCTGTTTTCATCTGAAATGTGAAAAAAAAGTCTTTTTAAGAATGCTTACAATAAAACATTCCTGGAAATGTCATTAATTTCAGCAGACTAATTAGCATCTAGACTTTTATAATACCATCTCAATTATATGACACTATTAAAAGCAGCTCTGGTATTAAGAAAATAAGGCTAGGTTTGGAAAGTCATCTGCAGGTGTTTCTGTGAGACTCTGACTTCGTCACCATATAACTGTGCTTCGACTCCTACCCTGGATGCAAACCGTTCTGGTGGAGGCTTGCTGAAAGCTCCTTACCGTACCAAAGGACAAGACATGGCTCCTGCTCTGCTCAGGTTCCCTCCACTGAAGTCCACGCACTTGGGCCTTGCAATGCATGTGTCAACTCAGTCTGCCACCAGATGCCTAACTTGTCCTTATGTCAGTGTCGCATTGCTAAAGATGGGTAGAAAAGGCAACCATAAGGACCTTGACATCTCCAAGGCAGATAGAATATATAGAAAGCCCAAATTCAGGTTTCTTTTTGAGTACAGAGCTTACTGATCTTCAAGATAAGGCGAGAGCATTTTCTATCTGGTGATGTGGTAGTGGTGACTCAGGTCAGACAGGCTGAATATATGCTTTCCTCCCTTAAACAAATGTCTACAAACCCTCTCTATGGGAGACCTTGCTCATTCTCTGGGCCTTGTGTTTCTGTGTTGGTCTGAGAAGCTGCTTAGCAGCAGTGCACGAGCAAGAGACTCAGTTCTGCAATGAAAAATCTTAGATAAAAATAAAGCAATTGATCAGAAATATAATAAAATCTCTCAGGTGTGAACTGCTGTTCTTCACTACTGCAATATTTTTGGCCAGATTATGGTTGTTCCCCATAGATAATTCTATTTGCATTTGATGATTCAGAAGAGGGCTTTGAGAAGATAACACTGTAGATTTAATGAAGCTCCCTCCTCATGATAGACTTCCACACAAAATTTAACAAATACTCATGCTTTCACTAGTACTTCTGGGGCTATTCTGTGTTTAATGAAAATAAATACATGTCCAAGTATATTAATCATATTTGTATTCTGAGAACTGATATTTAAATCATGTTTATCTAAGGCAAATAAGGCGTTTCAGTCAGTGTCCTTACATTCTGTACTGCAATAACTGAATTCAGTATATTAAATTAGTGTACTGACTAGAAATATTTTCTTTGTAAGTGATTCTGAGGACAGACAATTTCTCCACCTTAAAAATGGACCTCAATCTTAATGAAAGCTTTTGGATCCAAAATGTCAAGGTGACCTTATGGAACACCACGAGTTAGATCTTTTCGTTAATATTGCACTCTGAATATACTGAATCTTTCAGAGGAGACTGTAGTGGAGGAGTGATCCACTCAAACTAGTTTTCATTCAGTTTTGGGTAGTAGAGTCGTATTTCGCTGGTACTGTATTTTTCCTAGATACCACTTGTATTTGTTAGGACGTTTGGAAAGTCCTAACATTCTCCCTTTGTCTCAGAAAAAGGCCAATTAGTTTATCTTCCACACAGAATATGGATATTTGATGGATAATACAGGTCTGTCTTGCATTTATTAGCATAACTTCACTGTTTTATTGCCATCATTGTCACTATTTCACATTTAAATAAACAGCATTTCTTTCTAATAATTATGGAACAGCTCAGAAAATACGGACAGAAAGAATCATGACAGAAATGTGTCCATAGGAGTAACCGTATGTATGTCATATTGATTGGTATGAAATCATAATGATTACATTCACATGCCACTATGCCATTCTTTCTGGCGATACAAGTTAGCTTAATTCATCTCCTGTAGATTGGCTTTCGGAAGAAATTATATCATATCCTCTTACCCTGAGCATTAGGATCAAACTGGAAACAGTTTTTGTTCTCAGTGCCTTGATGCACTTTTGATCTTGAGCTCTCTGCTGCCACTTCTCTCCAGGTTACATGCTGTTGTAGTTTAAGCTATGTTGAGCTTGCCCCGAAGTTTCCCAGCACTTGTCACACAGAAGCTCTCTCTGTTGCACTTTAATTTACCATACTTTTAGTTTTAAGACTTTTGATGTTATTTTAACTTCAACACAAAACTAGTATAAAGAATAATCAACATTTTAATTGTAGGTTACTATTGCTTTATAATGAGAACAGCAGAACAAGAGAAAACAAAACCAGTATGCAACAGTTGTGTTTTCTCTGCTTGCATTGACACGGCTGCTTTTCCTTGCAGAGTGTTTAGAGATCTAGTCAGCAATGATCAAGAAGATGCTCAATGTTTGTGTGATGGAATTAAACAGAGTTAAACATTCTGAAATCCGGCATGTAATTCAGATTCTCCTGTGCCTGTAAACTGACCATCATTCATTCCAGTTCTTTTTAACACCTGTGCACAAGTGAAACAAAAAATATACAGGAAAAATTTCTCTTTAACCTCGGCAAATAGGGACTATTTGAGAATTACCAGTGTAAAGAAACCCATTGCACAGCAGAATGCTGCCAATGACTCGTTGTCCTTTCCTAGAGACGTAACGGGGAACAGGGGGGAAAGGAACTTTTAACAGCTGTTGTGAGAGTTGGAGGTACCGAGCATTTTGTTCCCTCGTCAAAACAGCACCCAATTTCAGGCAAAGGAGTCAATTATTCATCTGTGGATGAGACAAGAACACTGAATGGTGGCTTATGTTCAGTGGGTGGAATTAGGGATGAATGGCTGTACCTCAAGTACGCAGCTAGCTGTGAGAAAAGAAACATGTTATTTATCTTCTGCTTTAGCATAGCCTTACAACCTCACCACAAAAATCGTGCTTGAGTTTTGTTATAATCCCTTTTATGTATTGTCATGGATCCAAACTATTTTATGGCTCACGGTAGACCCCAATGATCTACTCTGCCTAGAGCTGTACATTTTCATAGGTCTCATACTTGCATCTGGAAACATTGAGTATTTCAATCCAACATAATATCTGTCAAAAAATTAACAGAATGGGTGATTGTCCTCTGTATAAAACTCAACATCCCCTCCACACACACAAACTTTTGGCTTAACCAAGGGAACTAGCCTGAATTAGATCAAACATATGAGAGATAAAGAATGTAAACATAGTTTTGACGGTCATATTGGAAAAATCAGAAAAAAAGGTAGATGAAAACTTACCAAGAAACTCAAAGCACATCTAAAACTGTGTGTATTTATAAAATAGCCATCTATTTCAGTAACTGCGTGGTTTTGTGTCCTGGTTCCGGCGGGGATAGGGTTAATTTTCTGGCCCGGGACACAGGTATTCCATACCACGTGACGCCATGCCCAGTCCATAGGGGGAGCTGGCCGGGAAGAGGGGTTCGGGAGCGGGCTGGGGCTACGCGGTCCGGTCGGTGAGCGTCGGTACGGTAACCCTGTGCGTACATCCCTCCGTCACTGTTATTGTTGTTTCCCTCTTTCGTTTGCTGTTGTGTTAAACTGCCTTTATCTCAACCCACGAGTTTTGCCTCTTTCTTACGATTTTCCCCCACCGCTCTCGGGGGTTGAGCGAGTGGCCGCCGCGTGTGTCTTTGTTGCCGGCTGAGGCCAAACCACGACATTTTGTCATGTATACCTTTGTCATTATAGGGACACCTGGTAATTTATGACAGGAAAGAGAATATTAAAAAACTGGTTTATATTATGTTTTTTATCATGAAAATGGCATTAGTTTAAAATATCCTATTTGAATTATTTATCTTTTGAATATCTGCAAATTATAATCACACCAGATGCTGACCATCAATCAAAGGACATGCTTAATTTAAACAAGTAATCTTGCTGATTATCAGTTTCAAAGATTTTTTTCAGTATTGTTTCACAGAAGAAACGCTAGGAAGATAGGTTGAAAAAATAACATATTTACTTGAATAATACCTCCATTACTCTCATCTTCAAAGTTATATATACACTTAAGTGCTGTACTTTGCATATATAAGGTACTAAATGACAGAACAAACAACATATAAAATACGGAGTGATTACCAATTAAAAACACATTCCATAGTCTAGATTTATTCCTTCAACATGCATAAAACTAGATGAGATATATCCCAGGTTTGTGTCTATGTTCCCCCACTAAAACTGTGATTAAGTTGTGTCCTTACCCCCAAAAGTCACAATAAACTTAAACCCACAACATTATGTATAAAATGCTTTCATACAGTGCAAGTTAGACTATATGGGACCTTCTGTATCCCTGAGTTAAGCTGGGTATTCATGAGCAACAGTCCCATATAATGCATTTCATATATTTATCAATTTTTTCCCTAAAATCTGCAGGTATTGTTAATCTTCACTACTCTTACTAGGGAGCTGTTTTTACAATTGTTACTGTTCTCACTGGCTATCTTGTGATTTCCAACCTAAATAGATTTATCAACAGGTTGTACCATGCATGCTTGAAGAATTACAGAATTCACACCAATAACAAATGAAAATACCACCTATCATTGATATTAAAATTTTGCATAGGCAGCCTTGCTATTTTCACTACAGATAGATAGATAGATAGATAAAGATCCCCACCAAACCTCCCCTTCTTGTCATAGTTTCAGCTGGGATAGAGTTGACTTTCTTACTAGCAGCTGATATAGTGCTATGTTTTGGATTTGCGATGAAAATAGTGTTGGTAAAACACTGATGTCTTTAGTTGTTGCTAAGCAGTCAAGGCCTTTTCTGTTCCTCCTACCACCCTGCCAGCAAATAGGCTCATAAGGAGTAAGGAGGGCATAAGAAGTTGGGAGGAGACACAGCCGGGACAGCTGACCCCTGCTGACCAAAGGGCTATTCCATACCATATGACATCAGGCTCAGTATAGAAAACTGGAGGAAGAAGAAGGAAGGGGGGATGTTTGGAGTGATGGCATTTGTCTTCCAAAGTAATCATTCCGTGTGGTGAAGCCCTGCTTTCCTGGAGATGGCTGAACACCTGCCTGTGATGGGAAGTAGTGAATGAATTTCTTGTTGTGCTTTGCTTGCGTGGGCAGCTTTTGCTCTACCTATTAAACTGTCTTTCCCTCAACCCATGAGTTTTTTTCTCACTTTTACTCTTCTGATTCTCACCCCCATTCCAGCTTGGGGGAGTGAGTGAGTGGTTGCATGGTCCTAGCTGCTGGCTGGGGTTAAACCACAACACCTTCTCTAGGCTGAACAGTCCAAGCTCTCTCAGTCTTCCCTCAAATGGGAGATGCTTCAGTCCCTTTATCATCTTTGTAGCCCTTTTCTGGACTCTTTCCAGTATGTTCATGCCTCTCTTGTACTGGGGAGCTCAGTACTGGACCGAGCACTCCATATGTGGCCTTAGCTGTGCTGAATAGAGAGGCAGGGTCAATACCCTCAACCTGCTGGCAACAGTCCTCCTAACGCAGCCCAGAATTCTTCTGGCCTTTGCTGCAAGACAGCCATTGCATGCTCATGGTCACTTTACTGTCCACCAAGACTCCCAAGTCCTTTCAGAAAAGCTCGTTATGAAGAAAAACTTGGAAGGTTCTTCATATTTGAGGTCTCCACCTAGTCTTCATTTTTTTAGGTTGACCAACCACTTTAAAAAATATTTTTATAGATAAAGTTCGCCAGACTGATTAAGAAGACACTAAATTAAAAATAAAAGATGTGATATTGTTAGAAATACAGAGAGATGACTCTCTAGCTGTAGTAAAAGCAGTAATAACACTCACACTTACAGTATATAGAGCATTTCACCCCCAGGATCTGAAAGGTTTTAAAAATACTAATTGTCATTCCAGCTTATCTCCAGCTTGTTAGTCAAATACAATGATATTATTACTTCAATTATACAACAGATAAACTGAGGTGTAATAAAGCTCCATGACTGACCGTTATTGTAACTGCATAGCAGAATCAGGAATGCTGTCAGCTTTCTATTATCAGGGACAGTGGGTTGCTGGAATACCACAGATAATGCAAAAAGCACAGGTAACATACGGAGTAAAGAACATGCTGCTGCAGTGCAGAAACTCAGGGTGGCAGAATTTCTGTCCTGGACACTGACTGCCAGACCCAACATGATGCCTCTTATATAGTATGTATTCCTCCAATGCTGGGAAGTGCCATGTGGACATGCAGCTGTGGGGAACCGGCTTCCATCTGATAATGCCGTTGTTGAACTATAGCCGGATATAAATAGCTGGGGCTAAAGTGCCGCTTCACTTATACTGTAGGTAATCTCCAACCAAATAAACAACCCTCAGTAACTGAAAGTTGATAGTACAAGCAAGAAGCCCAGACAACCTTGCTCTTGCTTTTCCTTTCTTAGTAACAGACAGTACTGGTCCCAGAGTAAGTCCCAGATCCATTTTGTAGGCAACCACAGTAATATAGAAGACTCACTTGGGATTAAGGTTGAATTTACCACTCTTGTTTATCTAAAGTTTCAAAAATATTAGAGTTGGCTTTGGAGGAAATGTCCAATAACACCCTCAAAACTCCACAGAGGACCTCATGCTGGAACAGCTGGATGCCCAAAGGAGGCTGTGGCCCCGTCGGAAGCCCACACTGGAGCAGGCTCCTGGCAGGAGGGGGATGGAGACTGTGGACTCATGGAGAGAGGACCCGATGCTGGAGCAGGTTTGCTAGCAGGACTTGTGACCCCGTGGGGGACCCATGCTGGAGCAGTTCGTAAAGAACTGCAGCCCATGGGAAGGACCCATGTCCTTCCCAGGCTCATGGAGGACTGTCTCCTGTGGGAGGGACCCCATGCTGGAGCAGGGGAAGAGTGTGAGGATTCCTCCCCCTGAGGAGGAAGGAGCAGCAGAGGCAATGTGGGATGAACTGACTGCAACCCCCATTCCTCATCCCCCTGTGCTGCTTGGGGGGAGGAGGTAGAGAAACTGGGAGTGAAGTTGAGCCCAGGAAGAAAGGAGGGGTGGGGGGAAGGTGTTTGAAGATTTGGTTTTATTTCTTATTACCCTACTCTGATTTTGATTGGTAATAAATTAAATTAATTTCCCCAAGTTGAGTCTGGTTTGCCCGTGACGGTAATTGGTGAGTGATCTCTCCCTGTCCTTATCTCGACCCACGAGCCTGTTGTTATATTTTCTCTCCCCTGCCCAGCTGAGGAGGGGAGTGATAAAGTGGCTTTGGTGGGCATCTGGTGTCCAGCCAGGGTGAACCCACCACATTTCTGCAAGTAACTATATTATTTGGAAAATTACCTGCTTTAGGCAAATGGGATGAAAGATGCTGCACATGAGGGGAAGAAGGAGACAAGCTGTCTTTCCCATTTCTGCCTGTCCTCAGTTCTGTGTGCTGACAGTGGCCATTTTCCAACATTTTGCCATCTCTAGATTAAACTAGATATACTCACTAGTTTACAAATGCCTACAGTTTTCCCTTGTCTGCAACTAAGGGAATCCCTTTCCATGTGTTCAGATGCTGTATATTAGACAGAAGCAAACTGAAAACTAGTTGGGATATCTGTAGGAAAATATGAAAGATTAATTTTAAATATTTCAGTATGAGAAAGATTGTTAATCCTGGGTATTTCAGAAGTGGTTAAGCATGATGCAGATAATTAAAGCAGGTTACTAATCATCTCCTTTGGGGAGTCACCACTTTTATTGATACCACGCCATGACGTACCACCCTCTGGATGAAGTCACTTCACTACTGTATGGCACATATGCCCATCTGTGAGGTAAGGATATTGGCACTTCCACCCCAAGGATATTGTGGGCACAAATCTTACAAAAATGTGAGATACTCAAGTGCAAATTTGAGACCTGTATTACAATTGCTTTCTATATGGAGGGTTACTTGTGAGCAGTCCTTGATATTCGGGCAGGTGATCTTGATGCTGTTCTGACCTGTTTGTTAGGCATGGTACCCATGTTCCAGTACTACCTAAAACTCTCTTCCTTTGCCCATGCCTCCTTCCTTCTTTCCCTCTTTTTCTATCCATACATATGTATGAAATCACAACATACTTGAAGAAAATGTTTAGACAACATCCTATAGAACTGAGAGATTTCTGGGTTTCATTTACACATCTTTCAGCATATTATGGTTATCTCAGTTGCCTTTGCTATTCAAAAGCATCTGTCAGACATTTTGTGAGGAAAGCAAAGGCTGGAAGCTTGTAACTTCTGGCACCAGAAGGAAGGCTCCCGCTCCACCTGAAGGCTTGCAACTACAGGATAGGTTCACTGTGCTCAAAGCTGAGGAGGAGCTTTCAAGTGTAGGATCTGGGCTGACTTACCTTGAGTCGTGTAGGAGCACCAGGAAGAAGTGGAGAGTGATAGCAGAGGGGGCAACTCCCTGCTGTGTGGGACAGAGGCACCCATCTGTCAACCTGACCTGTCATCTACAGAAGTTTGCTGCTTGCCAAGGGCTTGGATCTGGGATGCTGTGGAGATACTACCAAAGCTTCTCCAACACTGTTGATTATTACCCCAAGTTGTTCTTCCATGTGGGAACCAATGATAGTGCCAGAGGTCCCTTCCAACCTCGAGCATTTTGTGATTGATTCTGTGGTTTTTCAGAACAGGTCATGGCTCCTAGTTTACTTAAGAAGTCTTCGAGACTATTAATCATTTGGGGTGTATTATTTCTGATTGGATATGCAGCTATTTCTTCTTATCTCTGCTAATATATGCCTCAGAGTGAGAATTTGGTGAGTGAGAGTATTTGTTAATAATTTCAGTTGCAAGGTCAAAAGCTATCTGCTGTTGATATTTTTCAGCAGTTGTAGAAAATTTGCTGCTGCTGCAATGTTTTTGGTCAGTAAACTATTGTTAGAATATTTATGGGAAGCACATCAAATGAGGAAGGATCGCTGCCAAAGTCACTAATATTTTTCTTTGAATGCCTACAGAAACGTGTTGATTCAGTGTGAACAATCATTACTGTTTAAATAGCTGGTTTCTTAGTCACTATATGAAAAGATCAGTTATTCAGCAGGGAAAAAGCAATGCTGTCTGAGTCTGAATTTCAGTTTCCTATAGTAGAAATTCCAGATGAGCATCTGTGATCTACAAATATGTTTAAAGTGTTATATAAGGAAGTCAAATGAGCTCAGTGTCTGTACACCTACAGCTCTTATGTTGCATCTTCCCCTCTCTTTGCTTAGTGATTACTGGCTTAGTGCTGATTCAAAGAAAAACAACCCCGAAAACGAATTTTGTTTGAAATATCATTAGACTTACCTAAGGATACTGAAAATTAATCTTAGTTTCATAATAATTTTCAAAGCTCATTTAGTAATAATTTTTAACCATACTTCTCTGTTGTCCAAAACAGGCCATATTCTTACATGCATGTTTTATGACCCATTAAATTAAATATGCCACTTATGATACCTAGCATATACATAAGTATTTGCAGGATAAAGAAATATAATTATATTTGCATACAATTAATTTTATTTTAATGCTTGATCTTTTAAATTCTTTAGCTCCATTCTGCTTTGTGTGATCTCCTTTAATGCACGGAAAACCTTTGAATGAAGCATGTCAATTCAGGTAATGTGTCACTCATTTCTTCTCCTGATATCATTAATAATTGTGTCCCTGATTGCATCTTACTCTCAAACAAATACTTTATACCTTACACAAGTAGTCCTTCTGAACCAAAGAGACTCTTCGATACAACTGAGCGTTTCATCATACCACATTATGGTCTGAACTAGAGACTAGATTAATTAAACTTTGCTTCTGTACTGTTTCCTGTGGCTCCCAATAAGACTGACATATTAGCAAACCCACCCTCATGGAGAACTTTGAATTTTTAGAGGCCAAAGGTGTATTTACTCACGTTTGCTGCACAAGACAATTTTCAGTTAATTTCAAAAGGTCAAGATAGAGACAAAATTAAACATTAGGCCATGGTTAGGCATTATGTTTACATTTATCTATATGATATTACATTCAACTTTAATGCATGATAATGCATTCCCTTCTAATTACCTTTCCGGGCACTTTTATGGCCTTGTCAGAGTTGTATCTGGGCATCCTGTAATCATTAATGGGTTTTATCTTCACTAAGCACCTTAAAGGTAGGGACGTAACGAGCTCTAAAACAATAAGAATGGAGATAGAGTATATCCTGACTTACAAGGTTAAATAACTTCTGTCACACAGAATTGAGCTGCGATTTGAAAGTATACAACTAGGGTACAATCCTCTATCCTAGTCACTAATTTATGCTTCACTTATTGATTACTTAATTTGATCAAAGAAGTTATTGAATGGTAAGTTTTTATTCTTTTGTTTAGTCATCAAAATTTCATTACTGTCTTTGGTACCAGTACATTTTTCTCTCTTAAAAATAGATGATTTATTTTACTAGGATTTTCAGTTGAAACTTTTAGGTAGTAATTGCCTGTCTTATTTACATACTTCAAACATGATTACTGCAATTTTTTCCTGACATCTCCTTAGCCCTCCATGACTTTTCCAAAATAATTGCTAGTAGTTTAATAAATGTATTTTAAGTAATTCCCTTAAAAGTATGGGATGAGAAGTGGACAGGTCTTATGTGTATATGTTACGTTTCCCAATATACTTTTTTTTTTAATGAAAAACTTCATTGAAATTACTTCCTACCTATTTATAGCACTTTTCTGTATTCATCATTTGTAATACTGAATTTAAAAATATAGGATAGTAGTAGGATATTGATAGTAGGATAGCCATTCTAGATTCATAATTGATTTTTCTTCTTTATTTATGTTGCCCAGTATTTCTGCTTAAAAGTCCATCTTAATACTCTGGGTTTGGTGGTTCCCCCCCCCCCCCCCACCGCACTTAGAAAATGAGTCTACAAATTATTTTGAACCTGAGAGAAGTAAAAACAGACATGACAATCAAGAAACATGTAATTCAAAATAAATACCTGAACTTTCATGATAACTCTAAAACTTATTTGAGCCTTTGCTCAAATATTAAAGAGGAGGAATTCAGGGTATATTCAGTATTTGTAAAACATTCATGGAGGGCCCCACATTCATTTTTGAATGGATAGATATCAGATAAAAAAGAAAGGACCAAAGTCATAATGTAGGGCTACAAGCTAAAAAAACCTTAAATCAATCCACTTCCCCCAATGCTTTTAGCCTTTATGAAACAACTGTGTTTACATGTAAGAACTGTTTTTAAGAACAAAATAAGAGCTCAACTGCTGGAAGACTGATTCATTTACTAAAACCTTAGGAAAATCTCACCAAAAGAGAGAAAGAATGGAAAAATGGACAAATCTTTTCAAAGAGGATTTACCAGATCACTAAGCAAATGGGTGTTTTAACTGGACTTTTAAAGGAAAGCTTTAATGTTGACAGTGATAATAGGTGCACTACATCAAAGACAGTAATATTAGATATGTTCCATTTATATAGATGTTTTTGGTAAAAAAAACAACCCAACTTGCTAATAATAAAACCTAAAGGTATGTGTCATAGGATAGAACTGTAAAATCCACAGTGTATTAATGCTAGAAAACTGGCTATATGTGAAGATATATTAAATATTATTATGTTTCAACAGCTCTCAGGAATACAAGGTCACTAAAGAGCAAGCCTCAACAACTCTACCCAATCTTGTCTTTCAGAAAACATAAATAACACTTAACCAAGAAAGTGAATGAAATCTAAAACACTGGTTGAACATTGGTTGAAAGAAAAGGACACTTCTAAATATTATGGTGAAAATGCACCAAAATGCTAAGATTCATGCTCTCCCTGAAGATGTGGTTATTTGCAGTTTCAGGATAATGGTCTAGTGACTGATCACTGTTTCAGGACCAAATTCTGAATAAAATAAGGTCTAAGAAACAGGTATGGGTGAGAATGGCAAAAAATGGACCAAACGTATTTTGAAAACTACCATAAGCAGAAGAAATGCTGAGATGGAAAAGCTAGAAGTCCAAAGTGTAGCCATTGGAATAGACAAGCTCCATTGCCATACTGGCAAAAACCTTGCAGTTTCCATGGACAAACTTTTAGATCTGTACTTGCTCTGATCACGAAACGGAAGGATAACTTATGTTCCTATCTACTGTCGTTGCACTCTGGATTATACAAAACCTTGAAATTCTCATCTGTAAGCGATTTGAAGCATAGCAATTCAGTCATGAAGAGACAGTGTAATCACATAAAAGTTGTCAATTGTGCCTCATTGAGATGCACCCAATTATGGTATAAGCTTTCAGATACATTTTTTGGACAGTGCAGGAAATTCCCACCTCTTCTTCCTCTTCAGAAGAGCCAACTATGCCCTTCAAGCCTGATGAAGATTCTCTCTTTTTCCTTTCCATTTCAATTAGAAGTCCTTATGAATTTTCCCATTTAGCCTTTATCCAGGACTTTGGGACCACTGGCCACTTGCCAGACTGCCTTGTGAAAGCAATCTAAGTAATAGGTGACTGATCATAAATTGGCAAGAATCTTTATCAACAACTGGCATTGGGGAGGATGTATGGATTTCTAAATTCTAAAGTGGTCAAAATTCTCCAGAATCTGTTTCAGTATTTCCAGCATGACACTCATCTTTAATAGAATAACTGCATCTTTCACTAATTTGGTTAGGATTCATGCCTCTTGGTTTGGCCCATCTGTTAATTTTTTTCATTCTTTTCTGGTTTTTTGAGCTGTATTCTATCACATAATGGTCCCTTCCATTTTATGTGCAGCAAGATCAACTTGAGGTTCAAGTTTTATCTTGCTGAATTGAGCTGAAAACAAGTGTTTTTGAACCACATATTACTCTTTCTCTGCTTTTTAATTTTTTAATATATATTTTTTCAAATTCTGAGAACATAAGTTACCGGGGTGCATAAAAGTGGATAGATGAATCTTAGGATTTTATTCTTTGATTTGTTTCTTTCAAACCATAGACACTATCATGTTCAACATCTAGATGAAGTTTAAATGAGGAAGTTACTGAGTAAAACATGACAAATACAGCTAGCAGCTTTTGCTGGCTGCACTACCCATGCAAATCTTTAACTGCAAATCAGGTAATATCTTTAACTCTGTATTTTTATGTAACAATGGTGCTTGATTTATAATGGGCACAAACTACTTGCACAACTACTATGTTACAGTGGGCGTCTTTACGCTTATCTCACGTATACTTATTAGAAATATCACGTAACTCAAAGTTAATAGTGTTATTGGGTAAAAATAAACAAGAAACTAATAGTCAAAAGAAAGAACCTCTACATAATAAAAACCCAGGAAATAAGCTGTCAGTTTTATTTAAACACTAATAAATTTGAACAAGTGTAATTTATATTATGAGGCTTGTACATAGCAAAGAAATATGATCTTAATCTTTCAACAAATAAGTTGTTTAATTTTTCTGGCACTGCATTGCACTACCAGCTCATCTTGAGTAGCTTGTCTTTTGCTAAATCTAGGTGCTTTCCTTAGTCACTGAATTCAAACTCAGTTAATGAAAGAAAACCCTTTAAAAAATTTAAATAAAATTTCCTTGGATCTCTAAGAGTAATGTGATATGTTTACAAGTCAGTATCAACTGAGAATTATTTTGTGCCCTAAGTTGAGAAGATATTTCTCTGGTGGGAGAATTATGACAGAAGAAACAGATTTACCCCAGGAGCCTAAAATAGGCTTTTAATTTCATAGAAACATAGGGAAAAAAAGAGAGGAAAAAGTGCCAGATTACGAAAATAGACTTGTGTAAGCCTGGTACGACTGGTGAGGATAAAACTAAGTTCAGTGACATGTTGTATTTGCTGCTATGAGATTATCAGACCTTGGGTACGTCTGTAATAATATGCAGGTAAATAAGTGTGAATTTTTATGTAATGTTTTTTACTGTCAAATAGAATATCTAGCATGAGCCCCCAGTTCTGTGTAGGTCACTTCTTGGTAGTATAAACATTGGGAATAAATCAAACACTATCTCACTGTGGGAAATTCTTTCAGACAAACAGATTAGCCCAGTCCAAGGTATGTTATACAAACAATGGTGACACTAGAGAGCTCACAGGTCATGAGATAAACTTAGGATAAAATAGTACAGGAAAAGCTTAGCGTCCTTCCAACCTGAAGATGCCAGAACATACAATGAGATGAAAATGTATCTGTACTAGATAAAACAGAAAAAAACCCCAACCCTCCAGTGAATCTACACTCTGATAAAATATATTAATTCTAGATCTGCACAGTTTGGACTACTTCAGTTCTACTTAGATCAATCTAACAGTAAAATGTTAGCCTCTTTTTCCCATGTAAGCAATGAGGACTCTACATTCCTGTCCTTGGACTACTTCTCTTCTTCTACCACTTGTTAACTCTGGGTGTTTCCATTAGCAAATGAATCTGTATCTTTCTGTGTTATTTCTTAAGTAGCTTATATTTAATGCAAATCATTGGTTTTTGCAGATAGTTCAGGACCCACTTATACCATATATTTTTCTCATTCGCACAGACAGGTTGCTTCGTGGTTCTCATTGTTTCATATGAGCATGTATACAGAAAAGGAACTCATTGTACTCTTCAAAACATCCTAGCAACTCTCCTTTGCTATTCTGACTACAAAAAGTGTAATAAAAACCCCAAAGATTTTGACAACAATTAGGCTGCTGCCTTTTGGTTTTCTTGGTTTTCTTATAAACCCATAAAAAAATGGATATTCAAATTCAAAAGTCATCTAAAAGACATCTAATCCAAGTCAGATACTTGCATTCTAAAAGTAAGTATTTCTCTATTTTATTTCAAGGAGAACTTCAAGTGCGTTGATGTTGTACACATGCTTGGTAGTTATGCACAGGTGAGTGAAAGCAATCAGTGCCATTTATGTGGATATAATTTTCTCTTGCACTGTCAAGATGCCTAAGTTGTTTTCCTTTCTTTAAAAAAACCTGCCCATCAGTCTGTGTTTATTCAGCTGTGATTACTCTTTTAAACTGGAAGCTCTTCAGGGAAAAGGTGGTCTTTTTATTTTGTTCTGCACAGAGCTAGTAATACGGTCAGTAGCTGAAAATTCGAGGTGCAACACTGAAATAATGATCAGGGACAAATTCCCAGGTGGAGGATTGAAATTACATACCAATAATTTTAAGGTCCAACATGTGAGACCTTTGCTGCTACTGGCTGTAACAGGTTTTATTTAAAAAAAAAAAAGAAGAAAAAAAAATGTGTACAATAGATCTAGAAGCTCTGGCAGAGATATAATAATCTGTAAAATTAGTGGCAAACACCATGGATTTATAATATTTCATGATTCAAATAATTCCATGATTTATAAACTCAATTGCCTTATAGTTTCACAATTAATTTGTAATTCTGTATTTACACAATGTGTGAGAGACAATCACTTTTGCAAAGCAGCTTTTAAAAACTTGCAGTGAATAACAATATAATTTTCACTCATACTGAACTCTAATTCACAGTGATAAGTTTGTCAGACACCTTTAAAAGAAAAGTTGTACAGTGTAAAGTCTGTTTCTAATATATCATTTTCTTTGTGAGAAGAACATGCAGACATGACCTTTGGAAGTAACATTTATAAACATCATTAATGAAGAAAATATTGCTAGCCCAAATTAAAGATCGTACAAATGTTTTGAACTCCCCCCCAGCCATGCATGAAAATGCAACAAAGATGTCATTCCTGCGTGTACTTAGAGATTTGTTTACTCTCCTTTGTGACAAAGCACTGTACAGAGGGTTCTTGGTAATGAAAAGTATTTTGAAAATCATTAGATAAAATATTAGTAAATACAACTGTATAATTCTACTTTCTATTGAATTTGTGTTGCTATTTTTCAATAAAAAATATACACGAGCATTTGTTGCCATATTTACTTCTGAATAACTTCTAGGAAAGAGCTTTATAGGGAATTGTGGTGACACACACGATAAATGTACATATGAACCAGATGTTAGCAAATAAAATAGAACCTTGGAATAGAAGGAAAATTAAGAGAAGATTGGTTTAGAAAAGGTTTGGATGCCTATGGACGTTATTGATTTTTTTGTTAAGGGAGAAAGCTATACTTGACTGGCTGTTACACATTTCTTCCTCAATTTTTCTCCACTTGAATCATTCATAAACTGCTTCAGAAGGAAGGCAGGACTATAAATTTCAGTCACTGTAGTTTGAGAGATGTTCTGGAAATCAGCGTTTCTGGTCACATGAAGTATCACTCTGAGCTCAACTACTATTCAAAGCAGTTGCATTGGACACTTCCTTGCTCATGTGGCATATAGAGGCACAATTTTTCAAGCAGAAAAGGTGTTCATTCTCTTATTCAGTCTTCATAGCCAGTCATACAACTATTTTAGCAAGAACTGTTGTTATGAAGCTTTTGAGAACATACAGACTAGAAATGCTGCATATACATTTATTTTATCTATTTATTATTTTTATATATATTATTGTATGCATTCCATCCTTTTCTCTGTTTAGTTCATTTAGCAGGATATTTCAAATACAGTTCTGGGAGTAAGATTGTGATGTTTTCTTTATGACCAAAAATTTAGCGTCAACTTCCTCCTCTTTGTCGGAGGTTTTCCAGATTTCACAGAGTTATTGCCTTATATCCAGATTACATACAGTTACCCAATTCAATACTTAGTTAAATAAAATACATTTTTATTAGAAAACTCATTTTTACTTTGTTTGCAGCAGGAAAAAATAAACTAAATAAGGTTATTTCCAAGAAGAAACTCAACATTTAACGAACGTCAAAAATCTCTCGATGTTTCACTAGGCCAAGCAAGATATTCTCTATGGTATCCATAGGTAAAACAGTATTGTTCTGTATCTTAGCCATTGTTTGTAACCTTCCTTTTGGTTAAGGTGCTTATTATGATGAAACTATAATTAAATTGTTCCGTCTTAGACCAGACTCTTATAATGAAAGTATTCTTTATTCTTGAGCCAATAGATCAATGGGTAGTACTTTATGGGAGAGGGAGTCGGGTATTTTCAGAAGAGATATAAACAGTATACTCAAAGGAATGAAAAAGTTTAAGAAAGATAATTTCAAAATAACTCATGACTCACAGCAAAATACAGCATTTTATTCCCCTTTCATCTTTTGTGGAAGCTTTTGTTATTCTTGTACAGCTGTAGATTGCTAATATTAGGGCTTTAGGCAGTTGGTTCGAAAGGGCTCATATCTGCTGTTTTACCTAAAAAAAAAAAATCAAGTGAAAAGAGGATAAGAAATACATTTAAATATACAAGTCATCAGGTTAAATTAGAGCATTACAAAGGCTACTCCAAATTAGGCTGATTGCCAAAGGATCCAAAAGAGCTCTTGTCCCAGCTCTGAGACTATAAAAGGCTTCCTAACCTGACGGTATCTTTCTAAGGTCAGTTATACAAATCAGTACCCAGAATATTTTAGCAATATGGGGCAAAGCAGCCTCCAAGAAGCCAAAAATCTGCCCTGGAGACTTAACAGTAAAGAAACATATGTATTCTCTTTTATTTGTCAGGTTTTAGTTAAAAGCCAGATGGACTGAATTTATTTTTATCCAGTTTTACTGAAAATATCCTTGATTTTTTTAACAGATTTGTTTAGAGAGCTGAATATGAGATATATGGGGAAACAAAATACATTTGTAATTCAGTCATCACTGTGATACTTTTTTGTCATGTGGAGACTTTTACAGTCTTTGGCTTATCAGCAATTTACAATACATCTGAGCTCACACTTCTACTCCTTTGTATGACTTTCTTGATTTATGCCCATATAATGTTGCTTGCTTGCTTGCTTGCTTCCTCTCTCTCTCCCTCTCCACCCCTCCACCCCTCCATCCCTCACCACCCTCTTTAGTGGAAAATCATGTTAGCTAAATTCTACTGTGAAACTTATTACAGACTAAATACTTACAACACTGCCTTTTACTTATTTATTTATGTATTTATGTAATTATTTTTTTGGTTTAGGATTAAAAAAATGAGAAGTGGGTGTATGTTGCAAGGAGAAATATTCATTTTCTTGTGTTATATATGTTCCAGTTGTTTACACAGGTTTTTTTGATGGGTTTCTTCTCTAGATCACATCTCATTCTCTATTGCTAAGATGTAAAAATCCCCTTAAAGATCATTTTGTGCTGTTGTGCTACATTATTGCTTCATACATCAGTAAGCCATTTAAAAACAAGTTTATTTACATTTCCCATTGCTGGTTAGAGCTCAAGGTTCTAGCAAATCTCTGACTGTACAGTGAAGCATAACTGAATGCTAACTCTGTGTTCACTTTCCCTGCTCACCACCAGTTAAATATTAGAGACTCAGAAAACACATTTAAGTGAAGATAGGAGCTAGGCAAAGGTAACTGTTTAATAGCCCCTCAAAAATTACAGTATTGATGAGCTGACTTAGGGGTGATCCTGCTGTTATATTTTGTACAGAAAAATTTCAGATTTCAAAATTTTCCATAATAAAAGAAAGATCCTTATGAAATATCCATGATTTAGGACACTGTTTCTTCTTTTAAGTATTTTGTTCTAAAATCTTAATGGAATATCAAATCAATGTAACCCAAATATTCTACTGAGATTGTTTAAGAAACAAGTTATTAATCCTTTTTCACTTTTACTTTTCAAATCTTTACCAGGGTGAAAAGGTGTTGTAGTACAGGTAATGAATTGCAGTGCATTGAGTCCTTGTTACATGTTGTTAGACTGAGAAAAAATGTGGACTAGTTTGTGTAGCGACATGACAATAAAAATTCAGATTTCATTCTCTTCTCTGCTTTCAAGTCCCTCTGCAAGCTTTTCTCTCAAAATGTAGGTGAAAGCTAAAAGATCCTGATGTAATAAATACAGGGTGGCTGTCACAGGTGAGTCACTATCACACAGTTCTTTCTCTTCTTCTGCCAAGGTAATTCATTCCTTTGCACACACAAGGGGGGGGGGGGCAGAGCAAAAAACAAATAACATAATGTTTGCTAATTTGATAATCAGTTATGTCATTTATGGACAGACTAATGGATTACAGAGTTAGTGGGACGGCCAAGGTATCAAACACGAGTACTCTGATTCTGTTTCCAGGTCCTTGGAAAAAGACTCTATTATCTGTCGTTCTTATGGCTGAAGAGTTTGCAAAGCATCTTTTAAATCTTTTATTTTTTCCTGAAATGTAGCTTCAATGAATTCCGTGTGTGACCTCCTCAATAAAACAGACTGTTTTAAATGTAGAAAACCAAATTTAAAAATATTTATTAAGCACATTCAAAAAGTTAGTTTGCCCTCAGGTAGGAAGTAATAACAGGACAATGATCCCAGTTACTTGTTCCTTTAGTTACAGGGAAATCAAATCATTCCTAGATACCAAAGAAACTATCATGTGGGAACATACACATTTGTGTATGTTCACGTCTACCAAAAATAATGTATTGTACCTTAGATGCCACACATCTTGGAATGCTATTGATTTACTCTATCTGACCCTCAAAGTAAGAGAGGGGGTGGAATTTATAGCCACGGTAAGACTGATTCAAAAGAAACTACTGCGGGCAGTCAGCTTTGGTTGCATACACCAAATTAGAATATGTCTTTAATATTCTGGGCACAAATTTCAACTTGAATAAAACAAAACCTTGAGAAGCAGCAGCATGTAAATCATTCATGGATAGAGCTGCTATTTTCTTGTGACTTGTAGCTATTTACTGTAAATAGAGAAGGATAATCTCTCATGTAATGTGATCATTGCCTAATTGTAATACAAAACGGGTATCTTTCAGCATATTGGGCATAATAGTGTTGAAATTCTGTAAAGCAAAACTGAGCTAAACTAAAATATCCCTCAGAGCAAATTGCTTGGAATTAAATATGGCTTAAGTAGGTATTTAGTTCTTAACATTCTGAATGATCTGGAAGAAAAAAAATATTATTGGAAGTATTTTTTCTTGATGATGAAAAATTCACCAGTTAGTGATAAATAATAACGACAGGCATATTACAAAGTTTGAATGAATAAATGAGATCAGTATCTGTATTTTAGTCATAAATAATTGATACAATGTTTCTCACACAGCTAAATTTAACTTAGATTTTGTTTGGGGTTGAAAAGTACTTTGGTATGCAATGGTAATGAATGCCCAAGTACGAATAGTGTTACATTGCCTTACATGAGCTGTGTGATACCTAAAAGACTGTCTGGAAATCAGAGTTCTGGGGACTTTCTTGGGAGACAGAAGGGGATATCAAGTAGGGTTTAAAAGAGGATATCACTGCTTTGCATAACTTAATGTTGAAAAAATGGATGTGGTTCCCAAAGGAGCCATGAGAAAAAATCAGGATCTAATAAATTAACACTCAGGTCTTAAGGCCCTAGGCATCCTATTTGGCAAAAGGAACATAAAAGCATATATAAGACCTACGGATGAAAGCTGACCACAGCCCAGTCAGATTTAAAGCAAGGGTCCAGCCCCAGTGATTCTGTGATTCTGTGAAACTTTTGTACAGAAACATAGTTGCCAACTGGAACAGTTTCCCAAGAGATGGAGTGAACTCATAAATTAAAAAAGTCGTCATAACAAAATGGACCTATGGAAGATGTTGTATAGTTCAAATAAGAAATTACAGATTTAGTGCAGAGATTACCAGGGGTGGCTCATAGGCCTGTTTGTGCAGGAAATCAAGCTAGGAAATCATACAAGTTCCTTTGATTTTAAAGGAGATGAATAAGTGCCAAAATCCCAATTAACTTCAACAAGTGAACCTTAGAACAATATGGTAACTAACAATTATTCTAAGGGATATGTAGCTTCTTCCTCCCAAGTAAAGAAGAGCAGATACTCAGTACATATCCATTCAACACAGGAGGCTGGTATTTGGGGTTTGTTCCCTCAGGCTTTTAGAAACATTATTAAAACGTTAGAGCTGTGACTACCTGGAATAAACCATGTAATTCTTGCCCACTGAGAGTCAGCAAGGAACTGAGAAACTTCCTTTTACTTCTGTGGAAATTTGATTTATAAATGCACAAAAACTTTGAAAATCTCAATCTGAGTTTACATGTATTCCCCTGATTATGTTGTTAATTAAGGGCAAGAATAGTCTAAAGAAGTATTTCTTCAGCATTGTTAATTCATCCTCATAGGTAAATGTGTTTGATGGTTCAGTTCAGTAGCTGCATCTGGGTTTAGAATAGAATAGAATAGAATAGAATAGAATAGAATAGAATAGAATAGAATAGAATAGAATAGAATAGGAAATTAGCATCGAGTTTACAGGAAAAAGTGTGCAGAATTCATTCAATTGTGCAGAGATTTGAAATGAGGATGGTGGAGGTTAGAAAGCAGAGTCTTTTGGGGACTTCAGTTGGAGCTGCAGTTCCATGCTAAGGTATCAAGGATGAGGAGACATGTGCTAGGGAAACTTGAAACAACCAACCCTCTTCATGAATTAAATGAATTGGGGCTCGCTATCTGGTCCTCAGGTCAGGTGTCACAGTGTGGCTCACAGTCATAGAATTAAATTCTTCTTGCTCCTAAAACCAAGATCTTATTCATATTAATTACTGGGAACCGTCCCTGGGCTGTGCTTTCTTGCCTGACCCTTTTCAGGAAGAAAAACCAAGAGCGTGTCAGGGGGATGTGCTAAGATTAAACATCATGGGTGACTGAGACAGTGACTAAGCCTGTGCCCTGTTTCTATCTCACATAGAAATAGCCTGAGTACAGAGAGCTGTTCCTAGCCTTCTTGGAGACTCTATGCTTTTTCAAGTCTGTGACACATTTGCATGGCCTTATCGTGACCATTGTTCTGTGACTTCCCAACAATAGTTCTTCACACGGACATTTCTATTCCCAGTCTGAGCAGATTGCTATGGTCCAGGTATGTCTGTAGTGAAGAGGGTCTGCAGAACACAACTGTGAGGGACGTGGCTTTCAGCATGGATGGCTCCTGATATCTGTCACTGGATCAGGATCTAGCTTCGGCTTGCTCTTGGAAGTGGATGAGTCAGGAATCAAGCTGGTGTTACGGAAGGCAAAGAGAGGTCCTGAATATGTGAACAAAACCGACAACTTTATGAGAATAAGGAAATACAAAGGACGGTACTGACCTACAAGGCAGTACTTAAAAGGAAGAAAATGAGACTGCAAATTGAAGATGATCCCATTGGAACAGACCAGACATGGGATTACCCACCTGGCAAAACTAAGTGAACCTTAAACTCACCTAAACTTAAATGAACCCTCAATTGTTTCTTCAGTAACCATGAATATGCCAGGCTGATATTCTGCCTGTTCTGCACTCTGTGTCATGTGGCTATGACTTTTTATGCCCTGAAACCATTATCCTGCTTGTGGAACTGCAGCCTAAGTCATCACAATGCATGCATCTCTTAAGAAAATTAGCACATACCGATCATATCATCGCTCTCCACTTCACCTTTCAGTGGTTAGAAGTTTATTTACCCTTTCATCTGTTTGATCAAGTTTTTAATATCCACGGTAGTTTTCAAACTCAGTAAGTGAAGGTGAGCTGGAGTTTGCTTCGCTAGCTTTTATTTCTGTGTAAAATCCATCAGAAATGTTTTTGTTTGCTTTACTATTTCTGTCTATAATAGGGTGAGCTTCATTTAAACAGAAGTTTAGCTTGGTAACTTCTTGGAATCTTGTTTTATGGTCAGTTGTGACTACGCATCTTCAGTTTCTTTAGAGATATTAGCCACATGCTAAAATATTAATGTAAAAACTTTGGAGAGTGTTTCAGAGTTTTTTTAAAATTTTTCTTGTTAATAATAATAAAATGTTATATTTGTATTGCAGTAAGTGTTTCCAACATATTTTTCTCTGTGTATCATATATGTGTATAATGTAATATATAGGAATAGAAGTTATGGCTTGTTGGAACCTTAAAGGTTATGTGCACATTAAACCCAACCTTAATTCAAGCACCAGGTACGCAGATAGGCAGGACTGTACATCTAGTCTTGAAAGAACACAGCTAAATTTTTCAGAGTATCTTTTTTTTTTTTTTTTTCTGAACAGCCTGCCTGACCACAGCTTCACCATAGGCACAAAGCTTGGGTATATGAGCACAGGTTATTAGGACTGTATAAAAGACAGGTTTTGTTAAGGGGGAGGGACTCAGAGAATCAACCTGATAGGTAGAGGCAGATGCACAACGTGTCTCACTCATCCCCATGGTGCAGCCTACCTAAAACAGGTAGAGAGAAGTGTAGGCAAATGTCAATTTTGTCACACTGAGGCTGAGGGCTAGGCCAAGACTTAGCTGCTACTGTCACGGGGAGAGACAAAGGACAAAGCTAGGAGAACCAGAAGAAGCACCATTTATATAGGTCTTGCTGTTCCTGCTGTGAGAGGTAAGGACAAAGGAGAGTAATACTGCTGCCTTGGTTCAGCGCAGCGCCTTCCTCTCCATCCTTAGCTGTTGCTGCAGCTACATTATCCTTTTGGTGTTTGCAGCCACAGAATCTCACTGGGCTACCCAGGGCTATGCCAAAGGTGAAGTAGGCAGTAAAATCTCTTCTATTTTGCTACTGCTACAATTCTGATGCCGAGGACAATTGCCTTTTTTGTCCAGGAGTCAGGCAATCTCAAATTCCTTCCTTTCTTGCAGGAGCAACAACCTAATCACATGATGATTTCTCAGATAGTGGGGAATCATAAAATCAAGAAACATTGGAAAGCCTTGGGTTCTGTTTGGACCTTCTTTTCCTTCCCTTCTTTTTGTCTGCAGTAACACAAAAGTACAAGGTGCAGACTTCATGAGCAACAAGCAATACCACAAATAGCATATTGAAACACTTCTTCAACTGTTAGAGAAAAACAGTGACAATAGCACTGCCTTTCCTTCTCCTTGCTCATCAGCCTACTTAATGGCAGACTGAATATCTTTGGTGTAGTCTGTGGAAGGTCAGTACTTTCTTTTCTCTTCACTGTCTTAACAAATGGAAAACGGGAGGAAGAAAACCAGTGAAGAAAAACATTAATGTAAAAAAAAGATTTATTTTCCCTCTGGGCTCAAATATGGAAAAAATATACTCAAAATCTGTTGTTTGTGTTCATACAAATTTGGCTAATATTTCTCATATATAATTTTCTAAAATATAGCAGAACATGCAGCTGGAGATGGGGTTCCAGTCAGTGCTGTACGTCTTCTGTGAGGACATAAAAGTCAGGTTCTTTGATTATCAGCAGTGACACCACTGCTTACTGCATCTTTTGTTGCCCCAGTTTCATCAGCAGAAGCCAAGATTTTGCCTATGTTAACAAAATAGTCAGTATTTTATATTTGATGAGTTTTAGGTTTGCTGAATGTGACTTTCTTTGAAGTTCAATGATTGTCATAAATGCAATTCTTTTCTTTCAAGACAGAAATAGCTAATATATAGTAATAATATTACTGAGGTAATTTTTGTTTTGGAGTATAGGAAGATAAGGTTTGTTAAGGTTTAACAGTTTCTAACAGACTAATTTTACTGCGGAAAACAAGTTTTTGGACACGGAAGTCTCACTGACAATCTGGTGTTACTAAAAGCTTATCAAGATTTGTATGTGCTTTTTCATTTTTATAGGTGTATCCATTTGTTTAACAAAATACGTTATCTCTCCTTATAGACCTTACCTCTACAGAAATATATGTCAGTAGTTGGGCTAGGAATCTTAAAAGGATGTTGCACTTACCCACAAACTTGACATGATAAAATCTAGTATATTCATATAAAAAGCAAAAAAATCCAGCTATACA
Source organism: Burhinus oedicnemus (assembly GCA_008921705.1). Classification (NCBI taxonomy): domain Eukaryota; kingdom Metazoa; phylum Chordata; class Aves; order Charadriiformes; family Burhinidae; genus Burhinus; species Burhinus oedicnemus. Next base: position 4,632,544 of record VFFE01007706.1, read on the forward strand.
CATACTCACACAATCTTTTCTCTGTAGCTACACCATGAATCATAGAATCATAGAATCATAGAATAGTGTGGGTTAGAAGGGACCTTTAAAGGTCATCTACTCCAACCCCCCTGCCGTGGCCAGGGACATCTTGCACTAGATCCGGTTGCTCAGAGCCCCATCCAACCTGACCTTGAATGTTTCCAAGGGATGGGGCATCTTACCACCTCTCTGGGCAACCTGTTCCAGTGCTCTGGACTTCCCAGTTCAAGAAGGACAGGGAGAGGGTACAGCAAAGGGCTATGAAGATGATTAGGGGGCTGGAACATCTTTCCTATGAGGAAAGGCTGAGGGACTTGGGTCGTTTTAGTCTGGAGAAGAGAAGACTCAGAGGGGGGATCTCATCAATGCTTATAAATGCTTAAAAGGAGGGTGTCAGGGAGGGTGGGACAAATCTTTTTTCAATGGTGGCCAGTGATAGGACAAGAGGCAACAGGCACAAACTTGAACATAGGAAGTTCCATCTAAACATGAGGAGGAACTTCTTTCCTTTGAGGGTGGCAGAGCACTGGAACAGGCTGCCCAGAGAGGTGGTGGAGTCTCTGACTCTGGAGACATTCCAAACCCGCCTGGATGCTGTCTTGTGCAACCTGCTCTAGGTGTCCCTGCTCTGGCAGGGGGGTTGGACTAGATGATCTCCAGAGGTCCCTTCCAACCCTGGTGATTCTGCGATGCTGTGATTCTCTTTCACCACCTTCATTGTAAAATTAGTTCTTTGATTATTTTTAGATTTTTACCTTCCTTTTTTTCTTCTGTGTTTAACTTCTGTCCCATAAGACAGTGTTAAAACTGCTAGAATACCTTAAGTCTGTGTTCAGGCTTTAGGGTGTGAGCTACTCTGATGCCAGTATCAGATGGCAGCAGTGAGCATGCCTGTGGGAGGTGTGCCCAGGTAGAGGAACTTCTCCACCTAGTGATGGAGCTCTGGGAAGAGGTAAGTAGATTGAGAACTATCAGGGAGTGCAAGAGGGCGACAGACTGCTGGAGTCACAGCATACCTTCCCTGAACCAGGCCCAACAAGCAGACAGGGCACATGATACAGAGGATTCCCTCTCCTCTCTCTGCCTGGCTGAATGAGGTAACTTAGACGATAGGGGTCAATGGGAACAAGTTCCTGCCTGGCAAAGCGGGCATGTCTCCCCAGTAACTCCCCCACCTTCTCAGGTACCTTTGCAAAATAGGTATGAGGGTCTGCAAGTGGAATCGACCCATGACAAGGAAGATGATTCAATGAGCGCAGAGGTGTCACTGAGGTTAAGCCAAACTACACCCCACATCAAAACCGCTTCAGTAAAGAAAAAAAGATGAGTCATTGTTGTAGGCGACTCCCTCCTCAAGGGAGCGGAAGGCCCAATATGCAGACTGGACCCACTTCTCAGGGAAGTCTGATGCCTCCCTGGGGCCCAGGTTAAAGATATAAAGAGAAAGCTTCTTTCGCTGGTACATCCTTCAGATTGCTACTCATTACTGATTTTTCAGACAGCCAGCGAAGAACTGGCAACAAGAAAACCGAGGGTAATCAAGAGAGATTCCGGGTCTTGGGACAACTGGTTAAGGGATGAGGAGCACAAGTAGTGTTTTCCTCTATCATTCCAGTTGCAGGGAAGGATGAGAGAAGAAACAGGAAGAGCCAGCAGATCAATACCTGGCTCTGAGCCTGGTGTCAGTGGCAGCGCTTTGGGTTTTTTGATCACAGGTCAGTTTACATGACATTAGACCTCCTGGCAACTGACAGGGTACACCTGTCTCAAAGGGGGAAAAGGTTTGTGGTGCAGGGGTTGAGAGGACTCATTGAAAGGCTTTTAAACTAGATTTGAAGGGGGAAGGCTCTTTAGAGGTAAGCCTGGGGGTGGCGTGCCAATGGCTGTGGGACGGGATGCTAGTGTGGTCCCCTGGTCTGCTGACTCAGCGAAAATAGGGGATGGAGATTCATGCAGCAGCAGAAATGTGAGGGTCATTAATGGGTTAGAAATTTCGGCCGTGCTTGGGACTGGTCAGGAATTAGGGCTCCTCCAAGTATAAAGGTGGCGGGATCAATAGCCCAACTGAAATGCTTCTACACTAATGCACGTAGTGTGGGCAACAAACAGGAGGAACTGGAAGCCATTGTGCAGCAGGAAAGCCATGGAAACGTGGTGGGATGGCTCACATGACTGGACTGCTGCAATGGATGACTCTTCAGAAGGGATAGACAAGGAAGGAGAGGCAGTGAGATGGCCCTGTATGTTAGGGAGTGTTATGAATGTCTAGAACTAAATGATGGTGACAATAGGGTTGAGTGTTTATGGGGGAGAGCCAGCAAGGCAGATATCATGGTGGGAGTCTGTTACAGACCACCCAATCAGGATGGAGAGGCAGACGAAATATTCTATAAACACCTGGGAGAATTCTCAAGATTGCTAGCCCTCATCCTCGTGGGGGACTTCAGCTTACCAGATATCTGCTGGGAATACAATACAGCAGAGAGGGAACAGTCTACGTGGTTCCTGGGATGTGTTGAGGATAACTTCCCAACACAGCTGGTGAGGGGGCTGACTAGGGAAGGTACCCTACTGGACCTATTGTTTGTAAACAGAGAATGACTTGTGGTGTATGTAACAGTTGGAGTCTTGGGCATAGTGATCATGAAATGATAGAGTTTTCGATTATTGGAGAAGCAAGGAGCGGGGGTCAGTAGAACTGCCACCTTGGACTTCCAGAAGGCGGACTTTGGTCTTTTCAGGAGCCTGATTGACAGAGTCCCTTGGGAGGCAGCGGACCTCCTGAAGGGCAAAAGAGTCCAGGAAGGCTGGATGTTTTTCAAGAAGGAAGTCTTAAAGGTGCAGGAGCAGGCCATCCCCATGTGCTGAAAAACAAGCCGTTGGGGAAAAAGACCGGCCTGGCTGAACAGAGAGCTATGGTCACAACTCAGGGAAAACAGGAAAATTTATGGTCTTTGGAAGAAGGGGCAGGCCACTCAGGAGGACTACAAAGATGCTGTGAGGCTATGTAGGGAGAAAATCAGAAGGGCCAAAGCCCAACTAGAACTTAACCTGGCTGCTGATGTTAAGGACAATAAAAAAAGTTTCTATAAATACATTAGCAATAAAAGGAGGACTAAGGATAGTCTCCATCCTTTAGTAGGCGGGGGCAGAAACACAGTGACAAAGGATGAGGAAAAGGCTGAGGTACTTAATGTCCTCTTTCCTTCAGTCTTTAACAGTTGTTCCCTGAGTACCCAGCCCGCTGCAGTAGAAGACAGAAGCAAGGAGTAGAATGAAGCCCCCATAATCCAAGGGGAAACGGTGAGGGACCTGCTACGGCACTTAGACATACACAGGTCTATGGGGCCGGATGGGATCCACCCGAGGATACTTGAGGAAGCTGGCAGAAGTGCTCACCAAGTCACTTTCCATCATTTGTCAGCAGTCCTGGCTAACCGGGGAGGTCAGCAAATATGATGCCCATCTACAAGAAGGGCTGGAAGGATGATCCGGGGAACTACAGGTCTGTCAGCCTGACCTTGGTGCCAGGGAAGGTTATGAAGCAGATCATCCTCAGTGCCATTATGGGACACATGCAGGTCAACCAGGTGATCAGGCCCAGTCAGCATGGGTTCAGGAAAGGCAGGTCCTGCTTGACTAACCTGATCTCCTTCTATGACAAGGTGACCCTCTTAGTGGATGAGGGAAAGGCTGTGGATGTCATCTACCTGGACTTTAGTGAAGCCTTTGACACCATTTCCCACAGCATTCTTCTGGAGAAACTGGCTGCTCATGACGTGGATGGGCGTATTCTTCGCTGGGTCAAAAATTGGCTGGAAGGCCGGGCCTGAAGAGTGGTGGTGAACAGAATTAAATTCAGTTGGCAGCCGGTCACAAGTGCTGTTCTCCAGGGCTCAGTATTGCAGCCAGTTCAGTTTAATATCTTTATCAATGACCTGGATGAGGGGATTGAGTGCACCCTCAGTAAGTTTGCAGACGACACCAAGTTAGGTGGGAGCGTTGATCTGCTTGAGGCTAGGATGGCCCTACAGAGGGATCTGGACAGGCTGGATCGATGGGCCAAGGCCAATTGTACGAGGTTCAACAAGGCCAAGTGTCGGGTCCTGCACTTGGGTCACAACAACCCCATGCAGCACTACAGACCTGGAGAAGAGTGGCTGGAAAGCTGCCTGGCAGAGAAGGACCTGGGGGTGTTGGTTGACAGCTGGCTGAATATGAGCCAGCAATGTGCCCAGGTGGCCAAGAAGGCCAAGAGCATCCTGGCCTGTATCAGGAATAGTGTGGCCAGCAGGACTAGGAAAGTGATCATCCCCCTGTACTCAGCACTGGTGAGGCTGCACCTCAAATACTGTGTTCAGGTTTGGGCCCCTCACTACAAGAAAGACATTGAGATTCTGGAGCATGTCCAGAGAAGGGCAACGAAGCTGCTGAGGGGTCTAGAGAACGAGTCTTATGAGGAGCGGCTGAGAGAACCAGGGTTGTTTAGCCTGGAGAAAAGGAGGCTGAGGGGAGACCTTATTGCTCTCCACAACTATCTGAAGGAGGTTGTAGAGTGGTGGAAGTCGATCTCTTCTCCTAAGTAACAAGCGATAGGACAAGAGGAAATGGCCTCAAGTTGTACCAGGGGTGGTTTGGGATGGATATTAAGAAAAATTTCTTCATGTAAAGGGTTATCAAGCATTGGAACAGGCTGCCAAGGGAAGTGGTGGAATCACCATCCCTGGAGGTATTTAAATGACGGGTAGACGTGGTGCTTAGAGACATGGTTTAGTGGTGGTTTTGGCAGTGTTAGGTTTATGGTTGGACTCGATGATATTAAAAGTTCTGTCCAACTTAGACAATTTTATGATTGTATGATTCTATGATTCTTACTGATACATGTTTGGATGTCTTTTGGTGCAATTATATTGAATTTCCTGGATTTAAAATGCTTGGTTTCATAACAATTACACTATTGGGATTTTACTCTTAAAGCCGGGCATGTGTATCATTAATTGCACTTGTTCAGATATATGTCCTTATATATAAAAAAACATAAAATGACAGAACTAGAACCTCAGAGAGAAAGCCATCATGCAATACTTCTAATAAACCGAAGGTAATGGCTTTAGAAAAGTTTATCTTGTTAGTTCTCAGGAAACTCGTTCCATATGAAAAGAAAAATTGCCGCAAGTTGAATGTTGAGACTGAAAGATAAGTTTATCTATATTTGTCATATAAAACAAAAAGATTAAATTCCTGATTGAATACAAAAGAAAATTCAACCTTACCTAAGGAAGCATGAGCAGATTCCAAACAGCTGTATATTCAGTTTTAAATTTCTTGCCCATTTTCTTTAACTCTCTGCCTAGTGTTTTACTTTAATTGATCTACATTTCCACTGCTTTTGTAAGAGGACCAGTAAACTGCATCTTCAGCAATCAGCAATCTATTCAGGTTAGGAAAGTTTGCGATTGTTTTAAAATTCTGCATGGACAAAGTATTTCCCATTAAGTGAAAGGCTATTTTCCCTTTCTGTATAAATCTATGACTATTGACCATCTCATAAAGGCTTCTACCATATTAAATACAACCATGACAGTCCACCAACTGAGTAATCCATTATTTTGTAACACCAGTCTATGCTCTGGGGACAAATTTATTGAACTTTAAAACAGAGTGTCATCAACAATCCATTTCATCTAGCTGCATAACACCCTTCTACCAATCACCCAGTGAAGCTATCCTATTTCACTTATCCTGTCCCATTCAATGAACTGTAAGTACATTTTTGCCTAATGATAAGGGCACTGGGGGCCATATATAATTCAGAGGCTGCTTGAAATGCATCAGCCAACTGTCCTGATATGTTAATCCACTCACTGGGGGCTTTCATTTGATGTCTAATGTAAATCCATGTTTGTAAGCTTCAGCATTATTATCATTATTGTAAAAGAAGATAAAAATGAAGCAGTAGCACTGGTACTAATGACACCTGAGAACTGGAATTGCATACTATGGAAGCTAGTTAATATAGTTCCCAAGTGCAAAAGAAATGAATGAACTTTTGCATAGCATTTTGAAAACACAAAGGAATAATCTGGTAAGCTTTTCTTTAACCTAGGTATCTACTTCTAAAAAATTAGCTGCCTAGTTATCAGAAGTTCAAGCTATCTTGAGAAAAGACGACTCTCACAATGGGTGATATTCAGTCATTTCACATGGTGCAGCAACAGAAAGCATAATATATTTGCAGAAAATTTAATTATAAACTACTATTCAATCCGCCAAATGAAAAATTCTCTGATGCCTTTTGCACATACAAAAAGGAAAGAATGAAAAATCTATCTTGCAAGAAATTTAGGTTAATCAATTTTTTACAGTCTTTTCTTAAGCTAGCCAAGAGCTTAGTCACTAATGAAACCAGTAAACAGACTATCTCTTTATTAAAATAAATTGAAAATCTCAAATGTTGGTTAAATTAAATCTATCTGTTGATATTCAGTGATCAGCACAAATTTTTACAAAGTGCTTTATGAGGTAAAATGGTAGATTAATTAATAGCAGAGCCAAAAATAGCTGGAAACATCGCTTCTATCTCCACCTCAGACTCCAATTCTATGATTTATTTAGTCCAGCTGGTGTCCCCTATCTATCAGAGCCTTCTTTGGCCTCCATGTAGATGCAGGAGTTTGCTGATCAGAACAGTTGCAAACCTGAGACCTCAGATCTATTATCCTTGTAAAAAGAGGAATAGGCAAAAAGGTCCTTTAAACTCCTTGACAGTGTAGTCTAGTTCTAGTTGTGAAGGAATTGCTTTTTCTTATGATCCTCACAGAGCCAGTTCTCTCAAAGGGTCTTAAAAGCGCATTGGTTGGTAGCTGAACCCCTTCCCAAGGTCATATCCTTCCATGGGTAAGGCACATTACTATGCTCCTTGGTATGCTCCACACTATGTGCAAAGTGATGGGACAGCTGGTGCAAGCCTCCAACAAAATTCAGGCTAAGTCAGCTGAAGTTTTTAGCGATGATGATATTATTGATGAAAGGCAAAGAAAACAGCTTTTTTTTTTTTTTTTCTGCTGGGTCTACCATGGTCTAAGTTAGGAGTCCTTTGCAAATGCTTCCTTTAAGACTTTGAATTTTAAAAGTTTTTCATTTATCTACTTTAATGAATATGCATTTGTGTCTGGAATTTGTATAGGTTCGTTAACTCTGAACTCTAACTGTTGCATTACACAAAGTCTCCTGAGAGATCCAGCTAATCCTTCTGTAAGTGGGGAGCATTTGCTTGTACGGCGAGTATTGAAAAAGACTTCTTGCATGCTGTATTTCTTCCAGTGCTGTTAATCCTACAAAAGAAATAAGAGAAAAATAAGCTGTGTAATCATACTAGGAACTGCCAAATTGCTAGAATAAACTAAGAGTTAGCAATGCTGGTTACGCATCAGCAAGCATCCTTTTAGCCACAGAATCACAAAAGCAAAGAACAGCTGAGGTTGGAAGGGATCTTTGGAGATTATCTAGTCCAACCCTCCTCGTCAAAGCAGGGTCATCTAGGGCAGATTGCTCACTAATTTATCCATGTGGGTTTTGAATAGCTCCAAGGATGTAGATTCTAAAATCTTTTGGGGCAACCTGTCCCAGTATTCAACCACTTTTACGGTAAAAAAGTTTATTTTGTTCAGATGGAATTTTCTGTCTTTCAAATTGTGCCTGTTGCCCCTTGTCCTGTCACTGAACACCACTAGAATGAGTCTGTCTCTCTTCTTATTTGTAGATTCACTGTCTTTGTGACTCAAGTTACTATTTGGGTATTAAAATGAAGTGTGATCAAAATGATTTTGTGGATGTAAATTACAAGGGATATTTGGATTGTGCTTGTAAGTATCTTGGGTGATTTTGAAAAAGCTCTGAAAAGAATACAAAACATTGACTGTAACCAGGGCTAAATTTGGGGTTGCCCAGAAACTTTTGGGGGCATATACAACAGTAAAGTTTTTCTGCCTTCAAAAAGAATCTGTTCATATGTAGTTGCATTTCAGAACCTACTTCAGTGCAGAATAAGACTCATTAAAATGTGATATTTTAAAATAAGCATGCAGAATGATTCATAAGGCTATAGGACATAAGTTGGAATTTGGAATTAAATGATTGATTATTGAATGGCCAACTGAAAATCATCTTCAAAGAAAACTTAAAATTGCTTTTAAGGAAAAAAAAATCCATTCATGAAAGTTAAAAACAAGCAAGTAAACAAAAAAATCAGAAATCCCCAAACCAAATATACCTGTTGAAATTTTCATGCATCCAAACTACAACACTTCTATTTCTTTTCTTTATTTTATTATTAATGTGTCTGTGAATCAAGATTGTCACCTAAGCAAGATGCGATTTCAGCAAATTAGTAGCAACTGAGTTTTAAAATTGTGTATTGGAAAATATTTCCCCCTGTTTTAGGCTTGTCACAGGCAAACTTTTTTCATTAATAGTAAAATAAAATGTAGACACTTCTGAGGATCTCTTTATACAGTACTGGAAAACAGCTGATCTGCGATTCCAAAAGGAATTGTACAAAATGGTACCACATGAAGAAATTTATTTTTATTTAGGTCACATATTGTATCTTTAAAGTCTCTGGCATGTGCTGGAGTGAAATGTTCAGCAACATTCTCCCACTAGTATCCAGTGAAACCCAATCCCTTCTCCAGTTTCCAGCAGAGGATGTGAGATAGAGAAAGTGAAGGTATGGGAGAGTGAAAAGGAGAAGGAAGGGTGGAGGAGAAAGGAAGGAAGGGCAAGAAGACACAGATGGTGAAACCAGGGAAAAACTTCATCTGTCCTTTACTGGGCAGTAGTTTGCCTCTCTGAGCTGGCCTTAGTACAACTTAGTTTGAAGCTGCATGCAAGGCCATGAGGGTCACCAGAAAGCCAGATTAAAGAAGGGAGGGGTAGTGTGACAGCAGAGTGTTTGAGCCTCCTGGCTAAGATCCACAGATGTGAATGAGGACTTTGCAGTGAACTAGTGCTGTAAATCCCACTACCTGAGCTGATCCAGCTGTAAATGAGGCCCTGCCGGGGCTAGGCACTTCAAGACAGCTGAATGTGATGTTAACTTTACTGCTGCTGGTGCGCTGTTGGCTACTGAAGTTTATGCATCTTAATCATGTATGCTAGGCCAACAGTGGCCAGTGGATTTTTGACCACACCATTGCCAATCCAATTCACTTTTAGCTTTTGGATCCAGAGGTGTGTTGAAAAGATACTTCCCAATGATGTCAAAGAATCAGAACATACCTTTCTTGTTTAGGTACAGAAAAAATAAAGCTAAGTTCTCTCCTGAATAGAGAGCCCCCAGTTCTATGGCTGGTTATTCAATTCTGTAAGCAAAAATCATTCATCATAAACAGATATATTCAAACTCTCCTCCTTATTGATCCAGTTCCAACTAAATAGAACAGGTATCCTTCCGCTGAATTTAGTGGAACTTGGATTAAATTTCTGGGAATAGATGCTCATTTGATCAGGCAGCATAAAAAATAGTTTGGTCTCCAGCCACAGCTACCAAAGCAACTTAATTTTAAGATATTGAGGATCACATACAAAATATTCATGTACATGCCAGGTACTTTTGAGTTAGAAGTGCATTTGAAGAGAAAATTGCAATCTGCTAGCAGTCATTCCACTGCAGCAAAAGGAGGCTAACTGCATCAAGTATGTTATTTGCTGTGAATTATTCACTCTCCAATGTTACCATGGCTACAGCTGTGTTACTTATCCTCACATCATTATTATTTTCTTTTTAGTCATTATGACTGCACTGTAAATAGTATTTTATTTTTTCTGAACATGCCATTTGCAACACGAATAAGAAACAAGGCTTACAGGAACATCAATATTGATATTATATGCAATGTGTCTTTGGCATTGACATTAATGTTCCTCTGCATAAGTGCAGCATGACATTCATATAAAGCAGCCGATCAACATTATTTTGCTGCTTTTGATTTCCATACTGTTGTCAATACATAAGGTAACCTAATGAATGCATCATAAAAATAATATCAACTCTTGTATTGCCACCATTCCAGGGGACATTGCCATTAATGTAAAATACTGTTTTGAGGTGGAATCACAGCCAACTGTATTAGAATAAATATATCTCATGAGAATATTAATGAGTTTTGAAAAAAAAACACACAACAAAAAATGTCTATACCAAAACTGGTGGGCTTTTTCAGTTAATTCCACCTTCCAATTATTTTTTTTTTCTGATTGTTTGCTGGTATAATGACCTCTCACAGGTTGATAAATTACTTATTCTCCAACAGTGAATGACTAGTCAGCCAGAGATTTTGCAGTTCTTTGGGAGACAAAGAAAACAAATACTGAATGTGCGTTTTCTCAATTGAAAAGGTTTCCTTTCCCTGGAAAAAAAGGAACTCAGGATCCACCTCTTTATACAGATCTCTGAGCTGAGGCAATAAAAGTCTCAATGCAAAATACACTAAAATCCTGCAATCACTAAAGAAATTGCTAGAAATGTTTTGAATGTCAGGTATTTTATGATCTCATTGAGTAGTTTCTATCCACAGATATGTAAGGTAGGATCTTTCTGACTTCTTTTAACTACCTACATTTAATCAGATGACGTCGATGTTAGATACCTAGGTAACTTAGACTGTCTTTATGGGCAGTGGAGAGGAAGGATCACATTTGGGTATGTATTTATGTATCCTAAAGTAGATGCCTAAGATGTGTCTGATGAATTGTACGCTGAAAGTATTTATCTCTGTCAAATAAACCGCTAAGATATAAATGCTCGAAGTAAAATGAGACTAATCTTACCTACAAAATGTCTGTTCATCATGAAGCTGTTACTCTCTCTCATTTTTTTCAAGTTTGCCTTAGATCAAACCAAGTTTTAAAATCATCGTTTCATCATTACAATCTCATACACTAGTTTTTACTGATAACATGTCAACATTTTTCTTAAAGTCCACATCTCTCTTTTTTATTTACTCATATTGCCAAATCTGCAAGAATTTGAATCCATTTGGAAGATTATCATTAAGCAAGAGCAAAGTTGATGTCTGTGTAGCAGGTCTACACTACTTAATCTTTCTTCTGTAATTCTGATTTATCAAAAAGTTTCAGATGAAGTCTTGTATAGCATTCAATAACACAGTCGCACAAATATAGTATAGATTACAGAGATACAAGTCTCTAAAACACTTATTAGAACTGCCAAAGTCCTCCTGTTGACAAACTTTATCTTGACTTTTTTTCCAGTGGATTCAGGAAGTAGGCCCAGGAGCAAGAAACGAGGGAACTGGAAAAAAGTGATAATGGGAATAATGGACCTCAGATTTCTCCTCATTAATACATTAACCTTTGGATGGACACAGTTTGCTATTTGTGTTTACAAACAGGGTAAAGGAGTAAGAGGAGGATCTAAGGAGACAGGGGAATTTTACTGCATATAATGCTTCACCGTTAGCTCAGAAAAAAAACACAAGGCTGAAGACGTCTCAAGTAAACTTGAGTTTTAGGCCTTCACTTTAAAGGCTGTAGAGCAAAGTTAAAAATCTTTTCCAAAGATTATTTGTATCCCACACCGGAAAAAGATTTTATTCTATCCACATCTCTGATAGAGTTTTGAACAGCTGCTTTACTTTAAGAAATTAGGAGCAGAAACCAGATATTGTTCAGAAAACAAAAATAAATAAAAAATTCAGGCACTGCCTGTCTGCCATGACTTGCCCTATAGAGAAAATAAAATTCTCTGGTAAGAAGTCTCTTATGCTTTTTTTCCAGCACTACTCACCATCTAAGGTGTTTAGCTCCTTGCCTATATTGATGTGGATTTTCACATTGTTGTCCCTCCTGGTAATGCATTGGTGTTCCTATCAAGAATTTCTTCTGGGTATGTGCATGAGACCTTTGGTTCATTGCGGGCCATCTAGAGACTATCTAATATAATTTGATTTCTGAGAGGATGTACAGCCTACAGAGTTATCAGTTGTGACATTTCATGGGCTTGTTTTTTTCCTTTCTTCAGGAGTTCTCACACAGTTTTTTTCGTGATTAATAAGGTATATGTATGCTGTAGCCCTGAGCAGTTGTCCTCTGAAATGTTCAGAAACACAGGTGGTGACAAGGATTTGTCTTTTACACGTGTATAGTGCAGCGGTATATCAGTAAGCAGGTCAAAGTACACAAGCTGCCGGATACAGTGATCAGCAGTGATCACCAGCGGTCCCTCGGATGGGATGTTCAGTGCATACGCGTGCATTTCACTTGCTGCAGACATTGTCATTGTTCTTGATACATCCACATAGATCCAAACCTCACCCCTTCATTTCAGTACTTTTCTCACGCTGGAATGAAATGCAGCTGTAATAGCTTCTGTTCTGGAAATTAAAGCAATCTGTTCCATATGTGTTTCCATTCAAGGATGAATCCCATTCCATAAATGATGGGAGAGGCTGATAGACATTGACAGGGCAAAGAGTATTTTCCCTTTAGTTTCCTTGTTTTCTAATATAATTTGGGAAGCCACACTCTAATATCAGATTCTAAATCCATGGTAACTTCTATGCAGCCAAATAAAGCAATGCTTAGATCATCTATAGTTCAGATCTCCTAGATCATCTTTTCTTTCCATGTGTAGAGTGGCCAGTATGATTTTGTACATTAATATTTAATAAGAGTTCTTATGTATCTTCCTTTTAATATCTTTTTTTTGGCTTGTGAAGTGCTAGTACATCCATTCTGGACTTCTATCTATTTTAAAATGCATTTGACACTTCCCAAGGAGGCTATGGTAATACACAGTAGTGCTCTTTGGTCATCATCTGTGAACACAGGTTTGGGAACCTTAAATCTGTGTCTGTTCTGGCAAAGTAAATACCATCAGGGCATGCCTCCAGCTACTGGAACTTTCTCATTTAAATTGTTAAATTATTCAAATGGTTTAAGCATTAAATGGTTAAATTATTTAAAGGGTTTTGGCATGAGTCAGCTAGCACTCTCCAAATGCATCCGAAGCACAGTTTTGGAATTAACTCAGTCTGGAGACTCTTTCCAAAAGTAGTTTGGATATGGTCCGGTCATCCTGTGTTGGTGGCTAAGACACAGTTTAGTAGTAGAGATTAACCTGTGTGTCTCTTGTAAACCCATAAACGAACTAATTTCCAAAATTATCTCAACTGTTTCAGTAACTAAATGGTCTAATTCTATTTTCCTTATTAACATTTTGAAATAGTATATTTATTTAAATTTATTTTTTCCTCAGAATTCAGCAATTAAACCCACTTCTAGAACATATATCTGTTATTACAATAGAGCATATTCATTTAAAAATGCAAGATGTTGCAACAGCTAGTAATTAAAATTCTACTTGTATTAAGAAGGTACTTAGGAAGATAAACATATAAGAAACAACACAGAAAGGGACATAAATGTGGTAGAATATATTTTATTAAATTGTGAAGGAATGTTCCTGGGAATTATCTCTCAGCACCTGCTCAGTTTTGGTGACAACATATATATATACGGCAAGTTTAAGGACAATGCAATCAGTATTATGAAAGTATGGGATATATTCTTGATTACTTCTCGCTTTTGAAGAAGGGTTTTATCATGGGATCTGAAACTGCAACTATTTTTGGAGTTACTTGGTGTAATTACCGGATCATTTACAGGAACATGTAATTACACTGCAGTACATCATCTTTAATAGATAGGCTTTTTTCTTTTGCTCACCAGAGGTCTGATCCTGTATCCCTGAAATGAAAGGATGATTTGCCAGTGTCCTCAGTGTCATTGGATCAGACCATAATATACCAACTCATTTTCTAAAAATGTCTTCTGAATAAATCTATTTGGGCCAAGTTTATTTCAATAATTCATGGTAACCAAATAAAAGTAAATGTAAAATTAAGTAAAAAAGTAAATGTAAAATAAAAAATAAAAATAAAATCCGAAGTTTTGCATGACTTTTAAACATATTGATTTTGTCTTGCTAGTTTTGTCTTTCTATTTTTTTTCCTGCATTATTACATTTGCATACACTACATTGTTAGACAGAACTCATGTCTTCTATGAAGAAGTGACAACGGAACATTGTCCTATATTGAAATCAGACTGCTCTGGCACAGGACAACAGTTTTATTCATTCTTTTGCTACCGGATGTCCTAGACAGGTAGCTCATTCATGTCATCCTTCCATTCAGCCGTGTGCAGAACTGGTGTCGTGGAGTCATACTTGGCAGAAGTATAGTCTGATTTTTTCCTGAAGCGTATTCTTTTGGGACCTTTCAGTAAGTGGTCTTGCCATGGGACTGTTCAGACACTTACTAGTACTCCACAGTTTATGCTTCAGGCCCTACTTCTTCATCTTTACTGCTGTTTTAGAAATGTATGCTGCTTTGCGATTTCATATTTATCTTACGTTCTTTGTATTTCAACAACTTATCCATTGAATGTGCACACCTCATCACCATTAAAATCTCAAAGATTTTACCTTTGGAGACAGCACAGCACCCTTAGACCTTGCAATTAAAATCCTTCTGAGTAAATATTGAGAGAGATTTTCACAGATTGTCTGTGAAAATCTGTAAACCACAGTTGTCTTCAAGGCATCTATAGTACAGCTATGCGGAATTTTTGGAGGACTGGAAATAAGACCTCTGAGTTTAGCAGGAAAACAAGCCATCACAGAGTAAAACTTGTAAAATAAGTAAAAAATACTGTTCCACATACGGTCTCATAATTCCAGTTCAGTAGTGGAAAACTTCTGCTATTTATTTGCATGGTGCATGAGCATTATGTGTTTATCTTAGCAGTTAGCTGAATTATTTATGTTAGGTAGAGAAGAGATATGGCCTGAGGCAAAATCTAGTTGTGCGCATTGATAGGTGGCCGCCCTTGTTCTTGTATTCTGTTCCATAGATTCTCCTCTTGGTTTCAGTGAAAATGTCATTGCTGTTAGAAGAGCAGAATCATTATGGTTCTTTGGCTTTCAGTGATGTCTTACTTATTTGCAACTGTGTTCTGGGCTGCATCAAAAGAAGCGTGGCCCAGTAGGTTTGAGGGAGGTGATTCTGCCCCTCTACTCTGTTCTTGTGAGACCCCACCTGGAGTACTGTGTCCAGCTCTGGAGCCCCCAACATAAGAATGACATGGACCTGTTGGATCGGGTCCAGAGGAGGGCCATGAAGATGATGAGAGAGTTAGAACACCTCTGCTATGAGAACAGGCTGAGCAAGTTGCGGTTGTTCAGCCTGGAGAAGAGAGGCTCCGGGGAGACCTTAGAGCAGCCTTCCAGTACCTGAAAGGGGCCTACAAGAAAGCTGGAGAGGGACTTTTTACAAGGACATGTAGTGATAGGATGAGGAGTAGTGGCTTCAAACTGGAAGAGGGTAGATTTAGATTAGATCTCAGGAAGAAATTTTTCACTATGAGGGTGGTGAGGCACTGGAAAAGGTTGCCCAGGGAAGTTGTGGAGGCCCCATCCCTGGAAGTGTTCAAGGCCAGGTTGGATGAGGCTTTGAGCAACTACGTGTAGTGGGAGGTGTCCTTGCCCATGGCAAGGTAGGGTTTGAACTAGATTTTTAAGGGATCTTTAAGATCCCTTCCAACCCAAACCATTCTATGATTCTATGTATGCCACAAAATTAGGACAGATACTAATTGCTGCCTCTTCTTTCTATCCTTACAGAAGATACTAGTACAGAAAATGGCAGAAACATTTGCTCACAAACTCAGCCTCCTGGAAACTCCCTGAATTCCACTCAACCCACAGCAACTGTTTGAGTCATGTAATTTTTTGGGGATATATATGAAGTTCAGCTAGACCACTGCACTGTTTCAGGGAATGAGAAAGAAGTACACTAGTCAGTGGTATACATTCATTTTCCAAGATAAGTGTAAAACTCTGTTGGGAGCAGGAGTTTCAGGGTACAGGCCCCTCTGGAAAATCGGCATTTCTCAGAATGGCATTAATCAGTGCTGAAATATTAATATGCAGATTTTATAGGTTGCCCAGACACAGCTCTAATTCCTTGCTTTACTTACAGCATGAACACTTTAAAGCTGCAAAAACCTAGGACCCATAACCATTACCCACAGTCACGTCACCTTCTCAATGAAATGTGGAGGGGTGGGGTGGAGAAGGGAACCATATTTTTTATGAACAAATTTATATTGTGTGTCAGGAAGGTATTATAAGCAAGTGATGAATAACTGGCATATTTTTTAACTTTTATAACAAGGGAGCTTCTGGACACTACCATAAATGAACTAATTTGTCACTGCAGTAAGTCTGTCCCATATAAACATTACTGTTAATAATGCTGACACTGGTTGGCTGAAAGGAATAAGTTTTTCAATAAGTTCAAACATAAAATTTATTGATGAAAACCGCAATAGAAAAATCACGATTTTTGTCCTTTTAATGTTAGATTTCTTTTGATGAAGTTTCTAGCTCTTTATAACTGTCCTGAGCCTGGGCTTATATATACTAAATAATGAAAAGAGACTACCCTGCTGTCCAGACAGGTGCAGAACTCAGATGAGTGTTACTAGGATTTTCATATTTGCACCAAATGATAGTAGGCCTTAAAATCAAAAGGTGGATTTAACATTCATATTTGAAAGGCCTAACATGTACTTTCTCTTCCTTTCACTATGATTAGCAAAAAAAGATCCCCAGAAAACGAAACAAAGAGAGAAAAAAAACCCCCTTCCATTTCTACAGTGTCATCTGCAGGTGATTTAATTGTCAATTGTTTAATTGTTAATTACATCTTCTACCTCAGGAAACAAATCTTATTACAATACATTGAGAAAAAAACCTGTATGTGAAAGCATTTAAATGTTTGAAATGTACCTTCCTTTGAGTGGTCCTAGCTATATCAAATTCTTTTAGCCATGCTTTTCACTACTGCAAATAAAGTAAAACAGAGGATAAGTAGAACAAAACTCTGCTTTCAGAGACAACAGTGTAAATTCAGAGCAAAATGTATTGATAATGGCATTGCTGTAGATTTATTTCTACTCACTACAAGTGGAATATAGCTATCCATTATGGTCAGATCCTGTTTCAGTTTTGATAGTGGGGAAGCTCCTTTGACATCAGCTGAAATAGGTTGTGCTTTTAAATGCATGGATAGTACTATACAGCTGCTTCTATTTAGTCCCCTGTGCTAATACAGCATCAGCCCCATTTATATAGTGCAAAGACAAGCTTACTGGAGAATTGGTGCCAAACAAAGACAAATGACACCCTGACATAATCTGAAAATGCATGAACTTCTCAATAGCTTTTAAATTGGTACAGAGTATGAAACTTCTGTTATCTCACTTCCATTTACTTTATTTCCAGGACTTTCTGAGTCACTGAGTGAAAGGCATGGATAAGAGGTATGTTATTATTCTGTGGACTATTTCTTAAACCAGTTTTTTTAAGGTACTGTAAAATTAGACCCATTAGTAGCTGTGTAGTCTGTAATGCTTGTGTAGGTTCTTATACCACCCTCTCAATGTATCTGTGTACTGAATTAAACAGAAGGACTAACATCTGTCTTGTGTTTGCCCTCTTGTCTTCTCCTTGGGGGAGAATGAGCAGAGTGGCATGTTTTAATTTGAAAGATCCCCAGAGGAATAATAGGTTTGGGCTAGCACAGTTGAGAAAGCAGAGCACAGTGTGCGTTTTGAGGGGAAGGTAGCGAGGTATCTAATGGTCCTTAATTACCCTGGGAGACCATTCTGCAATATTAGATCAAGCTCACAGAATTCTGCACCAATAACTTTTTAATACAAAAAACTGCTTAGTGTCAAATGAACAATGTGATTTTATGTTGTCCTTCTCACTGTACTTAAGTCAGTATTTTGGTCCCCTAAATACAGGGATCAACCGAGATCTTGAAGATAAGGGTTATGGCACTTTTGGAACTCTTTTCTTTGGGTGCACTGGGTCAGGAGCTGGGATTTATTCAAAGGGCTGTGGTCAGTGAAGACACATGCCGCCCATTTGGCACATGCTGGAGTCTGGTATGTGCCAAAGACCACAAACCTGGCTGGGCAGCGTTACCCTAGTTCAGTTGAACAATGATAAAAGTGACGTGATGAATGCTAGATCACTGCTTCCTGGTGAAAACAACAGGACTTGGGAGTGTTTACCAAACTGCTCGGGGATGGTCCCCCAGACTTTACCATCAATAAGAAATTGAGGAACAATCATGGAGTATAGACTGACCTGACAATTTGAATATGCATAATTCCCATTGCAAATTATGATAGGCATGGCTTCTGATTCTCAAGCTATTTTCTTTGTCTTCAGCACAATTCAAAGCTTGTTTTGTCCATCTTCAATTGGTATCTTCAGTCAGATGATCCTCTCCAAGGGATTTGCTGATAGCAACAGTCTTCTGTGGTGAAAGATAAGTTACAATAATAAACAAGGGTAACATCAATAAAAGCTGCTGCGTGACCTAAGTTTTGAACAATGAGAAACTATCCGATGTTCACTGTTTTATGGTAGATACAACAATGAGAGTCTACAGAGCTGCTCTTCTGTTACTTGGAGAATAAACTATTCTTTCTGCTGTGTTCAGCTGGATTAACTATATTGATTTCACTCTTTCATTTCAGTTTATTTTTATTAAAAGTTCCTTAAATACTTCACTATCCGAAGGGTCATATCCAAACAGTCATCTGATTCTGTAAAGTGAATTTAAACACATGTAATCTCTCATGGAAATTTAATGAGATAACTTACCTACCTGAAGATACGTACCTGCTTAAATACCTTGCTGAAGCACAGGACAAAACATGGCCTGCAAGTACCAACTATTGATATGGAATATCAAACACTTGTGGAGAACTTAGGGACTGATCTACAGAGTTAAGGTATTCCCCAAAATAATTATATCAAATGATATATTATCTGTAATCATGATTGCTCTCATATTCCCTGAGCATGAAGGGTTTAATCTGCCAGTTTTTCATAATTAGTTGTGAATATATTAATCTTTTTTCTTTTTTTTTTAAAAAAAAATCAGACCTTAGCTGTTTGTAAGGAGTCATGTACACAAAATAGCACAGGGACTAGGGGCTACTTCTCTCTCTACAAATAGCACCTGGAAGAAAGGGTCCGAAATGAGATAATGATGGGTCTTCTAGTGACACCGGTGCCTTGGGGCCCAGCCTAGCCAATGAACAGTAGCCTTACATATGTGTAGAAGTACAAGAAACTGAGATACATGCAAATAGCATGTTTCCTAAGGTCAGGTCAATGCCAGAAGAGAGCAAATTCTGAGCTGAAGTGAATTAAGGGAGGACAAGAAAATACCTGTTGAGCAAGCTAGCAACAACCAGAGGCACTACTCCACCCACAGCTGTGATTCGAAGGAGATATTTTCTACATTTCTCTTTTGTGCAGATAAGCCAAAATTTTCTTTTTCACTTTTTTCCCCTAACATCACAACAGAGAGCATGGATTAGGTGGATATGTAACTCCTCAGCACATACAGACATGTAGAAGTGTGTGCATGTTAGGCGAGCATCCACTGGTAAGAAACCCCACAGAGCATTTCAATTATTAAAGGTCACACATATGATGTCTTTTAGATACCTTGAGGCATCAAAGTGATTGGAATTGGTTTTGGTCACTTGGGTGACGACTTAAATTTTTCTATTTACTAGGTTCCTGTGAATATATCTGAGAGATGGAATAAAATTATAGAAAGGTTAATCAAGATGTAATCACTATTTTTTAATGTATGAGAAAGGAGGAAAGTAATATTCACTGGTTTTACATGTACAAAGTCAACTTTTCTATAAGACTCAGTATTCAGTGTTTAAAATACTGTGAGCACATTAAAGAATTTTTGCTTCTCAGTATTATACAGCTCCATTTTATATTGCATAGAGGGCAAGACAAGTTGTAAATAATTTCTACTTTGTAAAGAAAGACATCTCTTTAAAATATTAAAGAAACCTTTCCCATTTAATGAAGCATATTCCTTTAAGTAAAGTAGAAATTGAATTATGTTTCTTTCAATACAAAGGTAAATAAGACTAGTTGGAATAGTTTTCCAAATTCTTTAAAAATTTTTTAAAGGAACATAATTTTTTCACTTCATATAATCAGGGCAGAATTGGCTGCTTAGCTGGCAAATGAAGGTAGTAGAAATGTATATAATTCAAACTACTTTATCTGTGTTTAATAACTAGATATTGACTTGTTAGGAGGCCAACAGAGATTTACTGCTGAAAGTAAGAGACTATTATTGAGGGAGGCAAAGCCTTTGTAAATATTAGACTGTTACAGTCAATACATCTCAGTAAGAGTGGCCAATACTTCAAATTATACATTAGTTCAACAAACTACTTACGCAATAAGATTACTATTAAAACTGTAAACCAAACTATTTGAGAGACTGTTGGATGTTCACACTTCTAATCCTGTCCTATGAAGCTCCTGTGAGGAAAACCTGAGTATTGTCTTTTTTTGCCCATGGATATGGTTCTTCCCATATCATAGTGATTGAATGCATTAACTTCAGGGAAAGCAGAATCTTACTCTTGAACAGGAGCATAAGTGAACTTCTGAGGTATAAAGAACTCCAGTATGAGTTAGCCAGGAGTATGAGGATGTCTGCTCAAAAACCTTCACTAAGCCATTTCTCTTCTCAACATATACTGGAATGAATATAGTGGATGAATGGCCCTATTTACATCCCACCTGAGACCACCTTAAATTACACCTGAGTTCCTTTACTGTCTTTCACCAATGCCATGCAAATTTTCAGATAGTTTAGCCAGAGATGTTATCAACATTTCACTTAGACTGACTTAGGTAGAATTTAGGCCACCTACCTAGGGCTTCTGAGTCACAATTTCTGTCTGTGGTATAAGTTGAATTCTCAAGTATTTCTCTCAGGGATGTTGTTGATAGTGGTTTATCTTCTAAAACTTAACATGTTTTGCTTTCAAATATTCTGCATATCCAAGGCAAATTGCAAATGTTGATAATTTCTTCAGCAGCAAATTTTTTTTTCTTTTCTTTTCTCTTTTCTCCCCCTGGGGACAAACCTCCTATATTTTTATTGTAGATCTTAGTGACTTACCTGCACTTGTTCAAAAGAAATATGATCTAGCCAAGTGTTTGCAATCATACCAGCATAAAGGAACAGGAAATGCATTTAACTGCCATACTGTCATAAACTGAAGTGTCAGAAATTGAAGTGTTTCATTTCAGGCCTTGTTTTGGCGGTATTACACATTTCATATTTGAATTTCAAAGCAATGCTGTTCATTTGCTGAAAATTTCAATGTTTCCATTTTTTATTACTGCAAAATGAAAGAAAAAAATATGACAGGTGAAGGAAGCAAAATAAAAGATCAAGAGCTATTGTTGGCTAAAACAGTCCTTTTTTCAGTCTGCTATGGGTATTTGAAATATTATTTGATTTCTATGCCTATGATTATACCCCTCTACTTAACTATTTCCGTCTCAGACAACACATAACAAAATCAGGTTACATCAGATTCTTCATTCACAAATTAAAATATTAAACTTTTAGGGTGTATTCGGAACAGAATATGTTAAAATCTGTTGGGTTTTTTTCAACCAGAAAGTTCAATAATTGATAATAACTGAAGGGTAGATAATCTTGCAAACATTACATGTTATTTTCCAAGCCTTTCATAATCACATGAAAAGAATTTTTGGGGAGTTAATTTTTTTTCTGATTTCGGTGATTTTTGAAAAACTGTTCATTATCATTTTAACCTCACTGGTTTGAAATGGGAATGTGTTTGGAATCTTGCTGTGAATTGCATAAATTTTAATGAGCTTCAACTTTTATCCTTCCTTTTGCAAGGTTGTTTCAGGCGTTGAGAACACCGATTTTTTTTTTTTAAATGCTGAAAGGTTGAACTGACAGAACTCTTTAAAAACTTGTGTGTATATGAATAAACTTTGTTTACAAAGTAACCGCAGACAATTTATTTATATGAATAGTCTTACACTGTCATGGTATTTATGGGGCAAGCATCATATCCTTACAGAGTGAACACTGAAAATTATTGGTCTGGCCTTCTAACCCAGAGCTCAGGATAAATAATAATTTATTTTCTTCTCTGCAGTTTATTTTTTTTCTAAAGAAAAAGTTATTTTAGGGACAGAATCTGATTTTCAGCTACGTGATCTTTTTACCCAATTTTCCATCTGGCTTGACTGATTCAGACAAAGGTCAAGTGATTAGCCCAAGGTCACAGACTGAGTCATTGACTCAGTCAGATTAAAAACTAGGATTGTGCCTACTGGAGAACTTTATTCTGGGAGATAAAGATTGTAATAAGACAGAGACATATTTCAGCACAGATAAGATTTTATTTTTTTTTTTCTGTTGGTTAATATAAGTTTCACTATCTACTGCAAAACATTTCTGTATATCCAGGCTCTTCAAGATTCTAGGTATCCTACTTTTCCTGTGGCTACTGACACCTTCCAGAGGTTCTGGTGGCTTCTGCTGAGAGATAATAAAATACATTTTGACTGCAGTGGGCTCTGATTTAGATTAAAATTGGTTTCATTTCCTGGGCCACCATTTGCTTGAGCACAACAATTTTAGGTACCTTATCTTTATTAGGGCCAGTTGCAGAGTTAGATTAAGTAAACTGATTGACCAGAGCAGACAGTGACGTGAATTATCTGCCTCTTTTACTCTGCTGTGTCCTACCCCTCTGATGTGTGGAGGCCTGGCAGCAGGGTGCACCTTTGTAACAATGGATGGCTCAGCACAGTAGCTTGACTTCCGGTAAGGGAATGTGCAAAAATGCATCTCGCTTCCGGTTTCCGATAAGCAGGTCAGCTGCAGCCTTTTAGTGTAAAAGCTTATGGAAAACCAGAACCTTATCACTTTCACAAGCCCTTTTTGCAGTGCACCATAGTACAATCTAGGATTTCTTTTAATTTGCAAATATATATTTAAACACCATACTGCATTCTTCTGAGAGAGGGTTTCTTTTTCATTCACACGAGAAGAAATTCCCCTTTATGTACCTAAATATATACATAAAGTACATTCATATTGATATATGTGGGTGTCCAACAAAATGGACACGAATGTTTATAAACTCCGGAGTATACTAGTTCAGGTGCAAAACAATCTTGGACATTTGATTTCAGCATACTGATGAAGTATGTGTAGGCAAAATACAACCCAAAATCCTGTGCTGTTAGTGCATGTCTTCAGCTGATAAGAAATGTGCTTCTGAACAGGTTGGATACAGGATTAAAAAAAATAATGTTTGTGATACAGGAGATTCAGCTCTAAAATCTGAAGAACCTCATTCTCGTAAAAAGTTGTAAGATTAAAAACAGTGAATATATAACCCTTTCAGAATACTTTTTTCTGTAAGTTCATGTAAGTAACAGCTAATATCTGGAAAGTGTTGCTGTTACTTAAAAAATATTGAATATACATGCTTTGCATACAGAATTCAGATGAGATGAATATTTTCCAGTGTTATATAATGTGACGGTGTGCTCCCCCCAGGCGCCAACCTAATCTATATCTCCTGTAACCCTGCCCAAGCGACAACCACCCGTGGTGGTCATAATGGGTGCATGTAGTTGTGATGGTGGCATCCGGGGCTCAACGTGGTTTCGGGGAGGCAGATAACACAACAGCCAAGGGCTAACTTGAGCAATGCTGGTTCTGTGGTCGATATGCAAATATGACTACAGGTCAATCATCTCACCTCCATAAATAGTGAACAGCCCAAGAGCCCTTTGAGCTGAACGACAGCGGGCTGCACACCAGGATCTCTCCTTGAGTAGGGATGCTGCTCAAGGTTACTTCTTGAGATTCAGAGTTCCCTTGCCA
Organism: Burhinus oedicnemus; assembly: GCA_008921705.1. NCBI lineage: Eukaryota > Metazoa > Chordata > Aves > Charadriiformes > Burhinidae > Burhinus > Burhinus oedicnemus. The sequence goes on from VFFE01007706.1 coordinate 4,656,450, forward strand.
CAACAGATCCTCTGTAAGTGACTAACAGCATGCTGAACTTGGAAATCTTAGCTAAGGGATATAAAGGATTGATTGTGCACATATAATCCTTTAGACATAAACCATTGACCAAGTCTGGAACTAGGATTGGATCCAGCCGCACCTAGACTCCTCTCTGAGAAGGGGTTTAGAAAGCAAGGGGGTCCTTTCGGAACCTCACCTGAATGGGAGGGTCTCCCTGACAGTTTTGTCAGACCCTGTCCTCTATGCAGTAAATAACCATGTGTGCCTTGTCATCTCAAATCTTGTGAAAGCACTGTCACATTTACCATCCAACTTTGATAAATCCCTGTTTTATATCAATAAATGTATTGCTGCTTCTCTCTGTGACTGAAGTGTATCACTCCATCCATGACATGTAAGTGTTATAGTACAGAGTGAGGAGTAACATTTATTGTGGTTTTGATACATCCAGTATCAAACAGAGATTTTGCATGGGCAGTTAATTCCTGAAAACACCCAACAGATTTTGCGCTGAATGGTTTTTAAACAATAGCGAACTGAGCTATAGGTCAGGTCTGGTCAAGGGCAACAAGAAAAACTTCTTCAAGTATGTCAGTGATAAAAGGAAGACTAGGGAAGATGTTGGCCCTCTCTGGAAGGAAACAGGAGACCTGGTCACTGGAGCTATGGAGAAGGCTGTGGTACTCAATGACTTTTTGCCTCAGTCTTCACTGGCAAGCCACACCACCCGAGTTGCAGAAGGCAAAGGCAGGGACTGTGAGAATGAAGAACCACCCACTGTAGGTGAAGATCAAGTACGAGACTATCTAAGGAACCTGACTGGAAAAGGGGAAACAAAACCCCCATTTTTAAAAAGCAAATAAAGGAAGACCCAGGGTACTACAGGCCAGTCAGTCTCACCTCTGTGGCCAGCAAGATTATGGAGCAGATCCTCCCGGAAACTCTGCTAAGGCACATGGAAAATGAGGAGCCGATTAGTAACAGCCAACATGGCTTCACTAAGGACAAATCGTGTCTAACAAATTTGGTGGCCTTCTACAATGGGGTTACAGCACTGGTGGATAAGGGAAAAGCAACAGATGTCATCTACCTGGACTTGTGCAAAGCATTTGACACTGTCCCGCACAACATCCTGGTCCCTAAATTGGAGAGACATGGATTTGACGGATAGACCTCTCAGTGGATAAGGAACTGGCTGGATGGTCACACTCAAAGAGTTGCAGTCAATGGCTTGATGTCCGAGTTGGAGACCAGTGACAAGTGGTGTTCCTCAGGGGTTGGTACTGGGGCTGGTGCTCTTCAACATCTTTGTCAGCAACATGGACAGTGGGATTCAGTGCACCCTCAGCAAGTTTGCTGATGATACCAAGCTGTGTGATGTGGTTGACACGCTGGAGGGAAGGGATGTCTTCCAGAGGGACGTTGACAGGCTTGAGAGGTGAGCCCATGCCAACCTCATGAAGGCCAAATGCAAGGTCTTGCACATGGGTTGGGGCAATCCCATGTACAAATACAAGGTGGGTGGAGAATGGATTGAGAGTGGCCCTGAGGAGAAGGGTGTTGGTAGATGAGATGCTCAACATGAGCCGGCAATGTACGCTTGCAGCCCAGAAAGCCAAAGGCATCCTGGGCTACATCAAAAGAAGCGTGGCCATCAGGTCAAGGGAGGGGATTCTGCCCCTCTACTCTGCTCTTGTGAGAGTCAACCTGGAATACTGTGTCCAGTTCTGGACTCCTCAGCACAAGACGGACATGGACCTGTTGGAGTGGGTCCAGAGGAGGGCCATGAAGATGATCAGAATACTGGAGCACCTCTGCCTTAAGGACAGGCTGAGAGAGTTGAGGTTGTTCAGCCTGGAGAAGATAAGGCTCCAGGGAGACCTTATAGTGGCCTTCCAGTACCTGAAAGGGGTCTACAAGATGGGGAGGGACTGTTTAAAAGGGCATGTAGTGATAGGACAAGGGGTAATGGTTTTAAACTGAAATAGGGTAGATTTAGAATAGATATTAGGAAGAAATTTTTCACTCTGAGGGTGGTGAGGCACTGAACAGGTTGCCCAGAGAAGTTGTGGATGCCCTGGAAGTGTTCAAGGCCAGGTTGGATGGGGCTTTGAGCAACCAGGTCTAGTGGGAGGTGTCCTTGCCCATGGCAGAAGGGTTGGAACTAGATGATCTTCAAAGGTCCCTTCCAATCTAAACCGTTCTATGATTCTATGATAATGTATTAACTTGGCATCAGACATGAAACTGAAGATTTTATGAGCATGAGTTTTATTTTGGACCTTAAATGCTATTTGTGTAATTGTTCACAGAAATTACTGCTTGCTTTATGAAAGAGAGATTTGGATTTAGCTTTTGATCTATGTTTGGATTTACAAATTTTGAAAACAATTGTAGGACGTGCACTCAGGATTGCTGTGTTAATTCATTTGCCACTTTTACAAGAGAACAAATAATGCTTTGTGTCTGATAATTTTTTCTAATTTCTGTGTAATTGAGGTCTACTTCACTAAATTTTCTGGTGTTGCACATTGCTCAGCATTATCTGCATGGTAGGTTTATTTTGAGGTATTCAGGAGGTAGAAATGATCTTCTGGTTATTACAGTGGACTAGGGAATATTATGTAGATTCTTTACCACAGACTTCCTTTTTAACCATAGGATGATTATTTAACTTCTGTGCTTCAGTTTTTCTTCTCTCTAAATTGAGGATAGCCCTCTTTATCTACCTTCAGTATGTTTTGTCCACTTAGATTGCAAATTCTTGGTACAGTAAGCGGAATTCTGTCATTTATCATGGGGTTTTCTGGTCCCACCCTTCTTGGCAAAAGTACAGTCTAGACAAGATGGCCCAGCACCCTGTTCAGCTGAATTTTAAAGGTGCCCAGTGTTGGGGAATCCACCACTTCCCCGGGGAGATTATTCCAAAGTCTGATTGTTCTCATTATGAAAAATTTTCCTCTTGTCTCCTCAGGAGTAACTTGTACCCATTACACCTTGTCTTTTTCATGTGACTCCTTGTAAAAAGGGAGTCTCCATCTTCTTTGTAGCAACCCTTTAAATACTGGAACATGATGATAAGGTCTCCCCTAAGCCTTCTTTTCTCAAGGCTGAAAAGAAGGTTTGCTGTGGTTTATCTTGGAGTTACTAAAAGATTTCAAAGCTTGTCATGCAATTCAATTTTTTTTACATAGCAAATAATTTTCCATTCTAATTCCTTTTTTCCACTTGTCATCAAATTTTTATCCTTAAGCTAAAACTGTTGCAGTTAACTTTGCTTTTCAAAGAATGTTCAAATGTTAAAGAAAATGGGACAGTCTTGACTGAAATTTTATTTTCAGCAGTGAGAAACCTTTCACATATTACTTATTCCTTACCTAAAATTGTTCTCCTCTGGAAACCTCAAACCAGGACACCAGGTCATGACTAAAATATTTTGCTTTGCTAAAGAACATAATCTTTTCCTGAAAATCATATTTATTGTAGATGAAAAATGCAAAATGTAAATTGATGGTAGTTTTGACCATCATTTCAATAACATGAAGATGTAGGTTAGACAGCAAGAATATATTTTTTTAACTAATGTTGGATGGCATTTTAAAAACGAAGTTGCACTTCACGAGGAAAAATCCCCATTAAGTGGAGAAAATATTATATTTTGGGATCATTTCAATTATCTTCCAACTAATACTTTGGAAAACACTTTTGCACATTTGCAAATGCTGTATTCAGGGCCTAAAAGAAACTGATGAAATACTTTTGTTGGTAGTGGTATTAAGGAGCCATAAAATTTGATGTACAACATTTGATAAATTCACCTTCATGCAGAAGTATCTTCAGTTAAATTCATCTGGAGTGAAATTTTTATGGTCCTTTAGATTATTGCACCACAAATGTTCACCTTTGACTATTGAGTTGTCCATCACAAGATTATGTTTTACATGTTTCACTGCTTGCTAACTTACAAGCTCAAGACTTTAAAACATTATTGCAGTTTTAAAATTCAAGTAATATTTGTATTATTTTTGTATTAAATGATATTTAATCTGAACTTTTCAAAAAATTATAATAATTGTCCAATAGCCAACACTCCTTTGTGCCTAAAGAAACTTGGACATAACAGATCAGAGATTTTAACATTACCTAAATTGCTGACATATACAGTTTTACTTTCAAAAAACTAACTTATTGTAGTAAAGAACTTTCAGATAGGAATGGTCATCATTCACTAAATTGTTTTGGGCTTAATCTAAGGTAACTGTCACCAGGCACAACCATCTGGGAAAAACAAAACAAAACAAATAGTTAAACAACCAAACAATCAAACAGCACAAACCCATCAAATTAAGCAACCAAACAAAAACTCCCATAGGGAGGGATCCTAGAAGAACTGTTAAGGCAGTTTCTGTGCCTATGCCATGAGCTTTGCCACTCACGCAGACTGAGTAGCTGGTGCTGCATATCATTTGCAGTTCTGCTCTTACACTGGAGAGTTTTTCACAGCTCTCCATTACATGTGAAGACAACTGTGGACAACAAGAACAGACATGTTATGTTACATCAAGTTAAAAGTAACATTAGGTCTGCATTGTTAGCCATTCAAGAGAGCTTGAGAATTCTGTATACAAAGTGAGTTTTAGCAGAAGTGTTCGCATCTAGCTCCTCATGTGGAATCAGATTTTCAAAACAGGCAGGGGTCTATCAAATCTGACTTATGCACACTTGAACATCTGAACTACTTGAGCTCTCCTGACAGTTCTGATCATACTGATTCTATTGATTCAAATGGGCTATTCTGTTGAATATCTGTTAATTAAAATAAATGGTGAGGGAAAGATATTGCAAATCTGTGAAATTATTGCAGAAAGTAAGGATTGGCAGCAATATATTAAGAATGAGAGTATTTCAAATTCCCTGGTATTACGAGATGTGCAAAAGGAAACATGAGCTATTAGCTCGGCACATCGAAAAAGACCAACTCTATAGCTTTTACTTAGAGAAGTTGTAGGAGGTCTGGCGTGCAGCAGATCTGCTTGCAGTGTTATAGTAGTGAGGGAATTCAAAAGGGATTTCAGGCAAAGGACAACTTGAACACTTCTTGGGAACAGTAGCATTAGCTACAGTGACAGAAGCAACAGTGAAGAATGTACAAGATTTGCAGACACAGCAGGAGAACTAAACCTGATTCAAAGAAAATGCCAGGACAGTTTATGGAAAAGGATGTTTCTGCTTTAGAGAGATCATTTTTACCCGTGTGCAAATTAATAGTGTCTGAGAGTCATAAATGCTTCACAACTGGTGACTGCAAAGCTGGAAGATGGAAAGACAACAGCTCAGCAGCCCCTGGAGAGACAGCCATGCTGGCTTCACCAAGGGCAAATGGTGCCCGACTAATCCAGTGGCTTCCATGACGGAGTGACTGCATCAGTGAGCAAGGGAAGATCTACGGCTGTCATCTAGCTGGACTTCTGTGAGGCCTCTGATATGGTGCCCCACAACATTCTTACCTCTGCCTTACGGCAGGCAGACGCTGTGGCTTATTGCCCCTGTTAAGTACTGCCCCAGGGCAGCCTGGAGGAGGCATCTCTGGGGCTGCAGTGGGATGCATGGGGATGTGGTGAGGTTGCTGGGAGCAGGCGCAGTGCCCTGCTAAAGCCCCAGGGTGGGAGGATGGTGCCCAGGGTTGCCGGGGTCAGTGCTGCTTTCTGCGTGGGGCATGTCCCTGAGTGCTGCATGGACCCATCTGTCCTGGCTCCCCCACCAAAGGGCTGCTTCTGCTGGGGAAGGGGACAGGGGAGTCACCCTCCATGATTGCCTGCACTGCTGGCGGTAACTCAGCCCTGGGGATGGCTTGGTGCCCTTTGGGGCTTGGTGGATATGATTTGGAGCTCATCAATGCTTTTGTACCTCTTTGGTGCCATTCCCTGGTGCCCCCTTGCACTCCCTCCCCGTCCTATGCAGGCACAGAGAGATTCTGGATAAATGGCTTTTAATGGAAAAACGGAGAACAGAACAGCCAGCAAGGCTACTACATCACCAACACACGCCCTCCCTCCCCAAAACCATCTCATCCCTGCAACAGACCTAATCCCACCCTCCTGCCCCAGAACGGACTGTGGGAGCCTTGCGCTTGCTGCCATGTTTTGGCAATGAGCCATGCCGGTGCTTCTTCCCTTGCTTTTGCAGCCTGATGTTGTCCTGGGACATGCTTCCCTGGGTGGTGGCAGGTCTGTCCCTGCATCCTGCAGTGGATCCTCAGGCTTCATCCTGGTGGCGTTGAAGTGCTCCATGCTGAGGATGGCTTTGGAGGTCTTGGGGACACCGTAGTCAGCAGAGAGCATCTTCTCGGGCAGCCAGAGCAAGCCGATCTTTTGGTGGGGGCAGGTAGGGTGCCAGGGCATGGTTATGCTGCTGGGACCATCCTGGCTGATCCCCACTGCCTCCAGGAAGCAATCCAAGAGCCTCAAAGCCTCTTCCGTAGGCCTCCACAGGCAGCACAATGTCACCAGCTGGAACCACCATGGGGTGGCTGATGGCTTGGAGATGGAGGGCAGCAGAGGGGCTGTGGGGGATGTCACTGGGTAGGGGGATGTTACTGCCTGGCAGCGTGCCCTCCTCCATGGGGACATCACTGCCCAGGGAGATGTCACCACCAGGGAGGGTGTTCTTCTCCATGGGGACATCACTGCCCAGGGAGATGTCACCACCTGGGAGGGTGTTCTTCTCCATGGGGACATCACTGCCCAGGGAGATGTCACCACCTGGGAGGGTGTTCTTCTCCATGGGGACATCACTGCCCAGGGAGATGTCACTGCCCAGGGAGACGTCACTGCCTGGGAGGGTGTCCTCCTGCATGGGGACATCATTGCTGAGGGGGATGTCACCACCTGGTGAGGTGCCATCATCCCTATGGACATCACTGCCTGGGGGGCTGCCACTGCCCAGGGCTGCCCCCCAGGGGCTGACTGTGCTGCACAGGCTGTGCTGTGTCTACTGTCCCTCGAGGTGATGGTAGCTGGGGAGGGATGGCGGCAGCACTGGGGAGGCAGGGCCAGTGCTCTCCCCTGACGCTGGTAGGGCACAAACAGCTGTGGTTGGTCCTGGGGGGCCCATTGGTCTTCCCAGGCCAGGGGGAGCCCACAGCCCTGGGGTCCCCACAGGGCAGCGCCTGGCGGAGAAGGAACACCGTGACTGATCATGAAGGTGGCTGATGGAGGCAGGTCGGTGCTCATCCACTCAATGTGGATGACATGGGGGTTGAAGCAGGCGCCACACGGAGCCATTGGCAGACCTGTATCGGTGAGAGGGAGATGTGGTGGGCTGGGGGCCGTGGGCAGTCTCCTGGGGCACCCACCGAGCTGGCCATGAGCATAGACATTCCCCTGCTCTAGGCCAGGTGAGTGGGGATCTTGCAGGAGGGACGATCCTTGCGGGATGAGCTGCTTTGCCAGTGGGATGGGGTTTGAAAACTAGGGAGGTTAAAGAGGAGAGATGGCCCCAAGGCCCTGGGAAATGATCTGTAAATTGTCTTTACTGGGCAGGCCTTGCCCAAGCAACAGCAGGTATGCTCGCCGTGCCTTGCTGAGCCCACGTGCCACAAGTGCCAGGGGGACAGGGGTGCTGGGGATGCAGGAGGTGCTGGTGGCGGGGATGCAGGAGACAGGGGAGCCACGGGCACTGGAGGTGCTGGGGACTGGTGAGGACGGGAGTGCCGAGGTGCCAGGGCAGATGGGGATGCCATACCTGCTGGGGGTGCCCGGGGTGCCTGTGGTGCCACCTGCACTGGGGGTGCCCAGGGTGTAGGGAAGGGCTGCCGCTCCTGCCCAGGCAGTTGGCAAAGGCTGGTTGATCCTGAAAGAGAGACATGAGCAAACGCTGGCGGTCACATCCCAAGCTGGGGTGGGAGGGCACACAAGGGGATTGAGAAGGAGGAGGAAGAGGTGCAACGGAGAAGAGGCTGTGAATTTCTCTAAAGGGCGTCCCTGGGCTGCTGGAGTCAGGGTCAGTCCTTACCTCTGGTGCAGAAGGCTTTGAGGACGATGAATGGCTGAAGTAGCCGGGGCATCAGTGGGGCCCAGGGGCCACAGGGTGGGGGCCAGAGGTCTGGCAGTGTCATGGTCATCTGTGGTCAGTGGACGGTCAGTTGTGTTCGGTGGAAGCAGGTCTGGCCGCTTCTGTTGGAGGAAGGAACGTTGCCAGGAAGGAATGTTGGGGCCCCCCGTGTTCTGTCCCACCCCAACAGCTTTGCGAGCTCTTCATGGGGAGAGAAAGGGTTAACAAAAGAGTTAAAAGAAGAGTTAGAGTCAATGGCTCAATGTCCAAGTGGAAACCAGTAATGAGTGGTGTCCCTCAAGGGTTCGTCCTGGGACCAATAGTGTTTCATATCTTCACCAATGGCACAGACAGTGCAGCCTCAGCAAGTCTGTGGATGACACCAAGCTGAGTGGTGCAGTTGATACGCTGGTGGGAGGGATGCCATCCAGAGGAACCTTGACAGGCTTGAGGAGTGGGCCTGTGCAAGCTGCGTGAAGTTCAACAAAGCCAGGAGCAGGGTCCTGCACGTGGGTCAAGGCAATCCCCAATATCAATAGAGACTGGAAGATGAATGGATTGGGAGCAGCCCAAATAATTCTATGAAGTGCAGGAATGGGAACCAAAAATATTCTGGAAAAGGGAAAAAAGAAGAGAGCTTCTTAATTGGAGAGGAAAGAATGTAAAGGAGGATCATGCGAATACCACATTCTGTCTGGAGGAACGTGGGACCTTGCAAGTACTAACGTAGGGTCAAAAGGAGCGCATAGCATGGCCTTTGGTGGCTGTCATCAGCGAGTGTCACTATCAGCAGTACAAATGCCCTAATGAATGCAAGAGCGACTCTGGTTACTTGGACGGGACAGTGTAACCCATCCAGATGGCAAGCTCTGTGTTTGGCACTCTGAGATATAAATGACAGAAGAAATTGTAACTAAGACAGGATTATCACTGCGGTTTTCTGAATGCCTTTTCCCAGTGCCTGCAGTTTCCTGGGACATGGCTGGCTGCCCCTGAGAAGACTGCAAAGTTTCTGTGGCTCAGTTTTCTAGACTGGCTATCCCGTTTTGGCATAGCAGGTTTTGCAGTGTTCTGTGAGATGGCTGTAAAACCTGTAGGAAGCCAAAGGAGTAGTAACCACTGAGTCTGGAGTAGGAATGTAAGAAATTTGCCACTTGAGCCAGCACAGTAGGTTGCCATATGGGATACCGTCAGTGCTAGCACATTTTCAGAGGGCCACAGAATTTGTTGAAAGGTATCCTCGTGCTTCAGGGAGGAATGACAATGTTCTCGGCACAAGCAGAAGTTAGACTGAGTATCTGTCAACACTAAGGAAGGTATTTCAAAAAATGCAAGCAAAATAGCCTCCGGGAAAACAATATTTTTTTTTTTTTTAAATGAGAGTTGTGTAGCTGGGCTGCAGAAAAAGCAAGGAGGATATTTACCCTATGGCAAAACATGTCAGTTGTCTATGTTAAAGACTCCAAGTTACAAGAATTCTCTCTGCGTTAAATTATAACATGTTCCTCCCGAATTTGTTGATATATTCAGAGCTTTAACATCAGCAACAGGGGACTCAGAGCCTTTGGTATATTAAAGCCATGAGAGAGATTTCTAGATGTCTGAAGAGCTACTGAAACCCTTCGACTCTTTGAGTTGACAATTCTATCTATCATGCTCCTTCATTTAGTATAAAGGAACTTTTGTTTTTAATATGCAACATTTACTAAGGAAAGCTAGACGTGTTTTGTTCTCAAGTAACAGTAAAAACATTCCATAAAAAATATTCTTTCCCAGCTACAGTTGGGAAATTTTAGCAGGATAGTGTTTTCTGCTGCTGTAAAGTGGCTTTCCACCATATACATAAGGGCTTAAATACCACTGTAAACGTAATATTTGTCCCACAGCAAAACAGATCCAAGCTCTACCTTGACATGCGAATCACCTATTTCTCTGGTGTGCAGCTTCCAGAGGAGGCTGGAGAGTGGTGCTTTGCCTGTATCAAAGTAGTAAGAGGGGTGGGAAATAGAAGATCCTTCCTTAAGCGGAAGAATGCCTCAAACTCTGGTTTCCCACCGCCATAAAGTATTTTAACCAGGATGCTTTTCTTCTGATACTCCTCTGGGTATGGTTCCAGGTTGGAGGTGATAGGAACATGGCTGCTAGAAAACCCAAGTTCTTGCTCAGGCTGAGGAGATGTTCTGGTAGGCAGCAAGATTGCGGGATAAAATACGATTTCCCTGAACTATTGTGTACTTCAGGGACTGAAATCTTGCTTGTTTCCATCGGGAAAGAAGGTCACCAAGAAAAATATAAATGGAAACTCAGCAAGAGAAAGTATACCTCTTAGAGACCCATAGGCAGAAAACCTTTGCAGGGCCTAAAACACATACCTGTAAAGTACTTTTTGTTCCATAAATGAAATGTGCTAGGTGAGTTCAAGATACCATTATTTTACCCTAACGCTCCATGATGTACCTGATGGTAACTCTGTGCTTTATGTGGCGTTCTTGCAGAGGATGTTGGGCTGTACTGGAGACTTTAATCCCCCTTGAAAGCCTTAGCCTAAATGCTGAATGACCAGCTGTGTTATGGAAAGGCTGATAAAGTACTGTCTTATTCTCTCAATTTCAAACAATTTCGCAGCTGCTGTATCTGCCTTGAATTTCTACATGCTGTAGAATGGATTTCTGGGATTCAAAAGCCTCACTGTATGATAATAAGGTACTGTCTAATTTGGAAAACAGCTTACCCATGTCCTTTTCTTTCAGATTTGATTTGAGATTTTTTGTTATTGACCTGCATTTTTGTCATGGATTATGAATTTATTATTTGATTTTGATAGATTATTGGACTCTGCAGCAGGTGAAAAGTTCTGAGGTATAAATGAAGTTTCTTTACTAACAGGCTGTTACGTGTGCTGTCGTAGTGACAGTTGTCCTTCAAAACTAGAAGTCAGGTGTTCAGTTCAGATTGACTGACTTTGTAGGATGGCACAAAGTTTTCTGTGTTTATCTTTTGTGCCAGAAATTACACGCCTCCTTTGTGGATGGCTGTTTTTAACAGAACAAGTGAAGAGCACTTAATGAGGTGCCATATGTCAGGTCTGGAGTCAGATTAAAAACAAATAATTAAACTATAGACCTTCCCTATCAAAACAGATTGTGGTATGTTTGTGGAAGGAAGCTGAATCTGACATATAATGTTTTGACAGTCTTTTGGGACCATCAGTCATACTTCAGCAGTATCACTTTTAAAAGTTGCAGTTCTGTTCATATGAAAGACAAGATTCAAGCTATAAGTAATTCATGTTTCCATAACCATTCTATACTGGCAATAAAATCAGAGCCACACACTTCTGAATGCATGACAGGGTTTGAAATCCTTTTAGTTATGCATTGGTTTCAGGTATGAAATAGGATAACTCTGCTTTTGCAGGTAATTTACAATTCACTGAATCCAGGTGAGAGTGTCCTACAAAGTATTTCTTGCTAAAAAAAAAAATCACTTCCCTGTGTCATATGTCAGAGAATGACATGCCAAACCATCAGAAAACACATTTTCATAACAAAATTTTTGACAATGTACCATATGCGGGCAACTTGCAGCTATTCTTTTAACACAAAATACCAGGAAGTACATGCTCAGCTGGTAAACAATGAGTTTCTGCCTATTCCCAACAGTGATGAAAATTTACCTTTGTGTATCATCTTCATTTACCATTCCTGATGCTAGAATACTTGTCACTTGAGGACAGGATCCTATTAGTTTCCACAATAGAAGACACATGTGTAGGCCTCAACAGATAATTTGGTAAGCACAGATATCATCAGGAAAAACAAGGAAGACTTTGACTAACAGACTCCATGAGCACAACTTTCAAAAAAAATTCTCAAAAAATTCAACTAAACAGCAACCAAGACAAGAGAACGAGTATAGCCTTGCTCCTGCAAGTGTGTAAACATGCTTTAGGTCTGCGTGGATGGCAGGTTGGATAGCAGAACTTTTACAAGATCATAATTTCAGCAGGGATGCCCCCATATTCAGAAGGATTCCAGTTTATTTGAAATGTTACCAGTTTTTTTTAACTGTTTTTGATCACTAGTTTGAATGCGTGTACAATTCAATTTGAATTTTCTAAGAAGTTTTCCAAGATATGAGCTGACATTTGCTGAATCTAACTAATGCACCTATCAAATCTCTTCCTCTATTCAGTAGCTTTCTAACACTTAAATAAATTTTAAAAAATTGACTGACTCTTCTGGTCTTCACAAGCATAGGCAGCTTGTTTTTGCTTAATAAATGATTCTTGCTGTTTTTTAGAATTTTTTCTTAGTGGTTTTATGTTTTTCCTTCTAATTATTTGTTCTGTTACTTTTTAAGGAACTCAGGTTAGGTTGTTTCCTGTTGTTATCTCCAATCAGGAGTTCAAACAGGATCCTATCAGATTCTAGACAAATAAGACAATAGCATCTGATAAAAGATACTTTTTTAACAGACCACATGAAAAATCTGGGCAACCAGTACCGTAATTACCCAAATGATTGCCATATCGTGCAATGGCTTCCTAGGCCACATGGTTGATCCAGGCTTGGGTTACAGGACTCTTTCATTTGCAAGTGATGCAAATACTGTTTCTGAGAGTGTGGTTCTTAACTTACATCCATTGTGCTTTAATAATTATATGGTGTATGTGCTGGTCTCCGTTATCTACTTAATGGTTTACCTATTGTTTAAGTGCAAGACTAATCATAAGTTTTAACAGCCTATATAATCCAAACAATACCAAGAAAAATCCATGTTTAATTTTTTTTACATTAGCACTGTGTGGCAATAGGATTGTGGTTTGGGTCTAAACCAGTGTTACTTATTTCTCTAAAACAATTGCCTGTAATTAAATGAAGTCACTGAGTGAGTTACCCAGGAGTCAAGGCTGACATCTTCACAAGCAGAGCTATCTTGAGGGAGCTGCAGGCTGAGGGTGCAAATGTGGACAGATATAGAAAACCGAAATGGCATACAGGCAATATGGAGTGTCTGTACACATGCAGTTTGATTCTTCAGCAATGCTGCGTATACTCAGTACAGTTAAACTGCAGACACTCAGTTAAGTCCAATATATCTGATACTGGACTTTCACAGTCCCCTTCACACTGAGCGCCCATTTTAGGTTTCATTCTCTTCTTAGAAATCACATACTCTCCATCAGAAGTATGTAATTTATCAAGTTTTTAGTAATTGCTGATTGTGTAGACTTCTTTTCTTAGGAAGCATTGAGGCTTCAGGCATGACACCGCACACATATGCAGGTATTCTACTTCTGCAGACCTTCATGGAAATTAATGGAGTGTGGTATCTAAATCAGTTTAGTCTGAAGACATCATTGCTTTATCCTCTGATTACTGTTAAATATAAATGCTCCTCTCCATATTGTTTTTAATCCACTCTTGTAAGCTTAATAGCTTGACTTATTTGAGCAATTTTTCACAGCGACAGGTATACATGTGCTTAAGTATTTTCAAGGTTAAGGTCTAGACAAGATTTGCATAAAAGCCTTTCTAAACACTTTGCTTTAGAGCATGTAATTTTAAATGCTTCCTGTCAATTACTTACTGCATGTTATATTTATCATTCATAGATTTGTAATAATGAAGCATTTAGGAGCAGATGTTTTGTTTTGTTTTAGAATTTGTAGTTTCAATAGCACTGAAATATTTACAGTCTTGAACACTAAACAGATATTCATTTATTCATTCTGTACTTTAATTCCTGTACTTTATTGTTCTTTTGTAATTTCTACTGTAAGCAATACATTTATATGAAAAATTTCATGCCTTTTTTTTTTCCTTACAATGAAAACCTCTGCTTCCAGGCTAACAGGCAATCTACTTCAGGCTCTAGGTTCTGATTTTCTAAGTGCCTTTAAATTCCTTTTTATAACCCCACAGTCATTAGGAGCTAAAATTGCTGACATAGTAGTTTACACATTATGAGCAGAGTAGGTAAAGGAATGCATATTTTTATTAATTAACAGTATCATGATGGTAACAAGCTCTTTATATTCCACAGAGCCTGCATATATGGTAATACTGTCCTGAATAAAACCAGAACATTTCCCATTACAAAATCACAGCTCAACAAGCCCAGCTATGTCAGGTTCTCCTCACAGGGCAAGTGCTTTCATCCCTGACCATCCTGGCAGTCCTCCACTGAGCTCACTCCTGGTTATTGATTTCCTTCTCACACTGGGGTCCTGTGGTGGTGCAACCCCCCTCCTCTTTGGTCACTTGGTACTTGGTGCGATTCCCCATCCCTGAGCCGCATACCAACCTAGGAGATGTCAGGCATGAACTGTCAAAGATAAAGGACCAGAGCATTAAGGCACTCCCTTAACACACCTGGCTCTTGCTTCCCCTATTGCTTGGGAATATCGCTCCCTGACAGCCCAGTACATCTGTACCTGGCTCATGGCCCAAAGGGAGCTGGTACCAGAACTTGAAGGTCTGGCAAGTTTTGCACTTGCACAACTAGCGGAAAGTACCAGAATATTCCATCGTCCGAGTTGGGCCAGAGTGGAAAAATGCCTGACAAAAGTCAATTATCTTGGATCCTATAAGGAGCAATTCTAGTAAAGGCCCTTTGAGCTCTTCTGGATCACAGCGGGCTGTGGCCAGTACCTCCCCTGAGTCGGGATGCTGTCATAGGTAAAAACCTCGAGGACTGGAAGGCCAGGACAAGACAATCCCTCTTGAGTCTCAATTATCGCCTGTTGAGGAATGCCTATGCATAGTAAGTATTTACTCTAACTCGAAAAGGGAAATTTTAACTACAGGCTAGTCTCTCTTCATCCGCTTCTTCATTTGTATGTTTGTACACATTACCTTTATGAATGTGGATGTTCTTCCATTTTCTGTGCACGTGTAGGAGTTAGAAGGGGTACCCGCCGACTCGATAAAGTCATGCGATATTGAGATCTTTGATCTCAGTGGTTATAAACTGTGATGTGTGTGTGTGTGTAAATGTGTGTGTGCGCACGCTCATATGCTTTGTTTATACGTATATACTTTAATCTGAGATCTGTGCTTTGCTCTCATATGTATATGTATTGGTTTGGGATACCTTATAGTAAGTTAGTGTGAATCTTGTCATCTTCGAATCTGTAATCAAGTTGCTATTCATTTATTTAGTTAAATCGCTTTGTAAATCTTTAAATCAGTTAATGATTAAGTGCTGCTAAAACTCAATCTCTTGATCTACCTCAAATCACAAATAAAACTGAACTGCTGCTAAATCATAACTGTGTCTAATACGTCCATCCTGTGACAGGTCCCAAACCTAGATGCAGTATGCTGGCTGTGGTCTACAGAATGCTGAACTGCAGGGCTAGAGTGGGAGTGAGTCGGAATGGGAAGTAGGTAAGAACATCAGCTAACACTGAATCCACGTTTCATCACTGCAGCAATTTTGTTATGGATTCCCATATACATGCACATACTTGTACTGAAACTGCTGCATGCTTATCCTCCTAAAGTCATGAGAGATGCACATAAAGTTGTATGTCTCTCCTTTCTGAGCAGTCTACGTCTTCAGGACAGCTAAAGGCAGCCTGGGAACAGTATAACAAAGGGTAGCTGTTTAGGCCTTTGTATTACAAGACCTCAATAGTGATCTTGTTCCCATCATTTGCTATTGTCTCAGTAAGTTTGTTCCAGGAACTGTAAAACAAGGCTAATGAAACACAGTCTTCTGTTTAAAATGCTTGGAGAACTTTCACTGAAAAGTGCTATAAAAATGCTAGTGGTGGTGTTATACACCAAGCAGTCTGAGGATGCTCATTCTGCTTTTTCTGATAGTGTGGATTTACCGCCTTAGTCTGAGGACAGAGAATATCTCAAAACTTGTAACACTCCTAAAATCACTAGGATTTTTTCAAGCACTTGGATAGCATTTTAATCACATTGCTCATTTCATCTCTTATGTTTGTGATTTTCTCCTTACTGATGGACCGGCTCATATCTAGAAATTCAATTAATTTGCTTTCATCATCTGTTCCAGCTTAACCAACCTTACAGCGAGGATTTGAGCACAGAGATGAAGATGGGTAGATTACAATTTCAACGTATTTTGAATATAGAGTCACAGTCCATTAGAAAACCCAGGCACATCACACAGTTTTACCCAGGCAGATCATTCTAGTACAGTTTTGTTAAAAGTTATTCAATCCTTTTTAGTACAATAGATAATAATGTACCATTCTTATTATGTCTAGTTTTCTGGTTTCACTTTCATTCTCTGAAGTGTTTTTTATCAACTAGCACTCTTCTTCAAGTTATGTTAAACTAAACAGAAAACCAATAGATTGCAGCTTTCTTGTGACAGGAATAATACATATGGACTTGTTTTTGCAGTCTATTTGTGAGGTTAAATTACCTAGTCCTCACTCTTTCTTCACCATTAGCTTCACTATCAGTCCTGAAAACCTTTTCTGTATGAGCAATGTCAGTGAAAAACTATGTATGGATGAAATTTTGCCTGTGCAAGAAGACC
The DNA here is from genome assembly GCA_008921705.1 of Burhinus oedicnemus. NCBI lineage: Eukaryota > Metazoa > Chordata > Aves > Charadriiformes > Burhinidae > Burhinus > Burhinus oedicnemus. The sequence continues at coordinate 4,673,031 of VFFE01007706.1, forward strand.
ATAGATTTGTGTTTACAACTTAAATCCCATTTATGATCTCCCAGCAGATTCTAATTAGGACATACGGAGCTTACATTTAAACTTCCACCAAATAAGGAAGAGTTATAGGCTTCATTAATTTCGGGCTGCAATTTGGAAAAACGTATTGTCTGACAAATTACCACTGAAATAAGCAGATCGGTGCTATTTAATGAAAAGAGTAGAATACCAGTGCCACAAAGTCTTGGTCATTTTGCTGTTATTTCCAGGAAGTCAAGCTTTTACATCTTCTCTATTAGTTCAAAAGATTTAACTATCTTCACATCAGGATCATCATTCTCTCATTTACCTACCAAGATGAACTAGAGGAAGTATTGTGTCAACACTGGAAACTGAAGAAGACCATGAGATTATAAATTCACAGGAGAATTCAATATGGAAGGTCTCTACTCTAACCTTCTGCTCAAACCAGAGGCGGCTATGATATCAGACTAGGTTGCTGAGGGCTTTATCCACTTGGGTCTTGAAAAACTCCAAGAATGGAGACTGCATAACTTTTTTTGAATAACTTACTGCACTGCTTGGCCATTCTCATGGTGAAAATGTTTCCCCTTATATCCAGTCTGAACCTCTTTTCTTCCACTTTATGTCTAGTTCCTCTCATCTCCTGCCACTCACCACTGTGAAGAGCCTGGTTCTGTCTTCTCCATGCTCTCCTTGTAAGTACTGGGAGGCTGTTGTTAAATCCCCTCAAAGCTGCTTCTTCTCCAGGCTCCCTCAGCTTCTCCTCACAGGGCAACCATTCCCCAACCATCTTAGTGGCCCCCTTGGATTTGCTCTACTTTATCAGTAATTGTTCTTGTTCAGGGTTCCCAAAGCTGGACGCAGTATTCTTTAAAAGCATGGCATACGCTGAGTAGCAACTGACCCTTCCATCTTCCAGCAACCAATGATGTAAAAAATGACCACAAATGAATCTGTACTCCACAACTGAGTCAATTCTAGTTTTTTGAAGGACTTAATTCTGCAGTTTTAGTTTTCACATCATCTCAACCTCAGTGTTATATTTTAAAAAAAAAACACAACCCAAAACTTATTTTTTTCTTCTTTATACCTTTTGTCTCACACTTTATGGATGTTTCCTAGCTGAAAGAGTAAATATTCACTCCATGTTCACCTTTTCCATTCATGATTTTATAAATCTGTATAACACGCTCCTCCTCAGTCATTTGTCTTCTAAGTGTAAACATCCTTTCTAGTATCTCTGGTCGTCCGTTCAGACCTTGTCTGTGACATTTATTTATCTTAACTAAAGTGATCGGAACTACAAACCCCATTGAAGGTGTGGGTGTACCACACCATATATTTCAGCAGTAGCTTAGTTATATTTTTGGTCTGACACTATTATCTTTGGCGTAATTCTTTCCTGTGGACTGCAATTAAGTATTGTTTCTATGTTTTCCGAAAGCTGCTCACAGTGACTTCAAAATCCCTCTGCAGACTGGTAAAAACTAATTTAGAGCCCATTGTTGTAAGGTCGTTAATCAGCAGCTCATTTCCTATTTGCATTTATCAATGATGAATTTAATCTTCCTGCTTTGTTGCTGTTTTCAGATATTGGGGCTTCATGGTAGATTACAGATTCTCCTTCAGCCTCATCAGGTTATGCCTTCTGAAGTGGATGTGTGCAGTGGCATGGCCTACTTACTAGTTCCTTACTAGTTGTAACCTCCTGTAAAAGGCCGAGCAGGAGTTACAGAAGGTGTGCAGGTTGGGATGCTGGTCAGTGAAACCTAAGCCAATTATGAAAAACACTTTGTTAACAGAAGACTCTGACATCTTACTGTTCGCCCTATTTTTGCTATGCAGTTTATCAATATGTTAGAAAGCACAGGTCACAGTAGTCAAGATGGCCTATAACCAACAAATTTTATTTCTCTCTCATTTTTACCTAGTTTCACTTTTTCAAGAGAGAAGATATTATACTAAGGGTCTTGTTTCTTTATTTGGTTGGTTTGGTCTGTTTTTGATCTGTGTCTAAGAGACAATGTTGAATTTGGGTACATTATGGTTACTATTAAAGGAAACATCTTGCAGGAAGTCTCTCTTCAGTTACAGCCTTAAGGACCCAGCTGGTCCTGGACAAAGTTCAGGGTTAGATCAAGACTTAATTGTTGTTTTCTTGTTTCCATACAATTTACTAAAAGGGAGAATTTACAATATATAGAAACATAGTTTCTCTTTACGGAATCATGGAATTTTCAGAGTTGGAAGGGACCTCTAGAGATCATCTAGTCCAACTCCCCTGTTGACGCAGGAATGCACATTACTCAGGACTGCATCCAGGCGGGTCTTGAAAATCTCCAGAGAAGGGGACTCCACAACCTCCCTGGGCAGCCTGGTCCAGTGCTCTGTCACCCTCACCGTAAAGAAGTGTTTTCTTGTGTTTGAATGGAACTTCCTATGTTCCAACTTGTGCCTGTTGCCCCTAGTCCTGTCACTGGGAACCACTGAAAAGAGTCTGCCTCCATCCTCCTTCAACCCACCCTTTAGATACTTCTAAGCAAGAATAAGGTCTCCCCTCAGCCTTCTCTTCTGCAGGCTCAAGAGTCCCAGCTCTCTCAGCCTTTCCTCATAAGGGAGGTGCTCCAATCCCCCAATCATCTTTGTTGCCCTACGCTGGACTCTCTCCAGTAGTTCCCTGTCCCGCTTGAGCTGGGGAGCCCAGAACTGGACACAGTATTCCAGCTATGGCCTCACCAGTGCCGAGTAGAGGGGGAGAATGACCTCCCTCGACCTACGGGCCACACTCTTCCCTATGCAGCCCAGGATTCCATTGGCCTTCCTGTTGACAAGGGCACATGGCTGGCTCATGGATAATTTACTATCTACCAGGACCCCCAGATCCTTCTCCTCAGAGCTGCTTTCCAGCAGGTCCACCCCTAGCGTATAGTGGTGCCTAGCATTCTTCCTCGCCAGGTGCAGGACCCTACACTTGCTCTCATTGAACCTCATTAGGTTCTTCTCTGCCCAGCACTCCAGCCTGTCCAGGTCCCGCTGGATGGCAGCGCGGCCCTCTGGAGTGTCAGCCACCCCTCCCAGTTTGGTATCATCAGCAAACTTGCTGAGGGTGCACTCTGTCCCTTCATCTGGGTCACTGATGAATATATTGAACAAGATTGGACTGAATATTGACCCCTGGGGGACACCACTGGTTACAGGCCTCCAACTTGACACCGCTCCATTAATCACAACCCTCTAAGTTCTGTCACACAGCCAGCTCTCATTCTACCTCGTTGTCTTTTCATCTAGCCCACACTTCCTCAGCTTCCTAATGAGGATGTTATGGGAGACTTATTTACCTATGGAGTGGGGAAAGTAATAAAATTATTTCTCTTTTTAAATGATATGTGGTATTTATCATCCATTTCCATATTTTATGACGCTATCACCATTCAAATTGGGAGATTAATTGCATTAATCTTCCCATACTTCTTTTTCCTGTTCATTGAATTAAATCCATAGAGTTCCTGTGGAACATTTTAATGGTTAGTATATTTATCTAATTTGATCCAGTGCCTTCAATAAAATATACTCATACTTCTCCATCAGATGCTTGGTTTTGTCCATATTCTGAGATCTTCGGATATTAGTCAGTGATAGCAAAGACCTATGTGAGTGATTCTCATCTAAAGCAAGGTGCAGCTCTAATGCTTCTATCACATTTCTGAGCAGAATTGCCAGTGGGGATCAATCATGGCTGAAACAAAAAAAAGTATCTGCATCCATCAATATGAGTTGTCATTCTTTTGTGTGGCACAGTCAGAAGCATTCACTCATCTCCATTCCCACCATTCAGACTGACGTTTCTTTATTTGGAGGAATTGAGTGGGTATTTTTCAAATTCAAATTTCAATTTCAGTTTCAAATTCAAAATTCACTGTTTTCACCAGAAAAAAGATGTCTGAAGTATGACACAGTAACAGCTAGTGAAGATTTTCAAAGGAAATTATTTTAACATAGAACTTCACAGGTCGTCTTTTAACTTAGGAGGCCAATGTATAGTAAGACCTACTTATTGGAAGAAATTAGATAATTCATTCGCTCTAGAAAGGAGTTGTTGTAACTTTCTGACAGTCAGAGAACAATTGCCTTCTAGAACAATTTACCAAGGCTGCTGTGTTTAGATTCTTCATCACTGGAAACTCTTATGATATAATTAGGTGGGTTTTTTTAAAGATATGCTCTAGTTCAAACTAGATTTCAAACTATAATCTAGTTCAAACTGGATTAAATCTTGGAAAATCCTGTAGCTATTATATCAGACTATTTCCTCACAGTGATGTTATTCTTTATGATATGTGAAAAATTTGTGATGACTAAAATTGTGATCTTAATATGATTACTTACTTATCTCTACATTAATAGGACGTGTATATTTCCTCTTGTAAAAATTCCTACTCCACAGAAAAAACAGGTGATTCTATAAACAGTTAATTGAGCACAACTTAAACAATTATTTATACCAAAGCTAAATAAACTCTAGGAACCTGCAGCATGTGCCAATCCTAGCTGTACAAATGTGTAGCTCCTAAAGCCTTGAATCACACCTGCCATTGACATCAGTGAAAAGACCTGAATGTTACAGTATAAAAAACTTGAATTCCAAAACAGGACAAATACAGGCTGTTTCCAGTCAAAATATAGAGAGCAGCAAGAGGACACTCCAGTTTAAATATTTTTTTGTAGTTTCTACCTTTAAAAACTTTCAGAAGGCAACGTGAATTCACAGCGATTGCTAAACTTGATGCTTTCAGTAAGCCTTGATGAAGGAAAGATCAGAGGTTAACCAGTGCACTTTCTAAATTAAACATAAGCATTGGGCAACTGCAGTATAACATGTGAAGGGCTTAATTTGAAGATGGCATCCACCGTTGAGCTAATTATAAATGAAACTACTGAACTCTTTATCACAACATGAATGCGTACCTGGTATTTCAGACACTTTTGTCCTTGTCTCAGGCAGCTTCTTGTCTGCCTTAAGTGATAGCTAGAATATTCCTTTAAGCAACAGTAACAAATAATGATTAAATAGCTTGTCTTTTCTTTCTTTTTTTTTTTTCCCCCTAACAGTCCTTTTTAATTCCTTGCTGTTATGCCGGTGTCATTCCTTTCCTGTATTATGTCTCCTTGGTATCTTACTAGAGCCCTGATCTGCATAAATCTGAGCTTCCTGAATTCATTGAGGCTGTTCTTCAGTTTGAAGCAACCTACAGCAGAATTGTCTGCAGGACTGTGAGGTGGATGTGAAGAATGGGAATAGCAGGTTTATGTTGTGGTAGGAGCCCAGCTAGGTGACAGCAATAGGAATGCATGCACACATCACTGGCTGTCAGGTTGGGAGGACTTCTTTAAAAAAAAAGAAATCCATTTCAACCATTTTTTTTCTGCATCTCAACTTTAAGACCAGAATCTTACACCTGACATACTTTTTGAAGGAAAAATGCTCTATAGTGTTCTATTTAAGAGCCACATGATCTATCACAAATGTGGGCAGTAACAGGAGCTGCCAATAAGTTTCTTGGACAGAGGACTGTACAATTTTATACATTAGCAGGCACTGAGCACAACATTTGCACATAGAATCAGGCACACTTTTAAATAACTTTTCAAAACCAACCAATGAAGCAAGAGCACTCTGGGAGTTCTTCACACTTAGTTCTTTCCTTCTTTCTGCTGTTATGTGTATGGCAGCATGGTTATACCAGATCACTCAAGTTTTTACCATGTCAGGACACACAGGTGGACCTACTACCCTCTGGTTTCATAGAGTGTGTGCTGGGTTTGGCTGGGATGGAGTTAACTTTCTTTATAGCAGCCCATATGGTGCTGTGCTTTGAATTGGTGGCTAAAACAGTGCTGCTAACGCACCAGTGTTTTGGCTGTTGTTAAACGGTGCTTGCACAAAGTCAAGGTTTTCTCTCTTTCCCTCTCTGCCATCTCCCCCCTGTTTCCTCTCAGAGGGGGTGTGGGCAAGAGTTTGGGAGGGGAGACCTGATCCAAACTGACCAAAGGGTTATTGCATACCATATGATGTTGCGGGAAAGAGAAGGAAGGAGGGAAGTCTGTGGTTATTGCTTTTGTGTTCCCAAGCAAATGTTATGTGTACCGAGGCCCTGCTTTCCAGAAAGTGGCTAATAAGAAATAGTGAATAAATTCCTCTGACTGCTTTGCTCGTATGTGCAGGTTTTGCTTTCGCTATCAAACATTCATTATCTTGACCCACAAGCCTTTTCACCTTCTTTCTATTTTTTCCCCATCCTGTGTGAGAAGGGCATGACTGAACAGCTGTGCGGGTGTTTGGCTGTTGGTCAGGGTCAATTCCCCGCAGGGTATGTGCTCAGCTTCAGTAATACAGCTTCAGTAATACAGTAATACAGTCTCTGTCTGTGCACGTGTTTGACCCTGAGGAGAAGCATAAGATCTTAGATCTGCTCTGCTGTGTCTTCAGTGGCCCTTGAGAGAGGTATAGCCCACTGAGGTAATAGCTTCATGAAGCTTTAGTTTCCATAAAAATGTGGAGCCTTGTAGCCTTTACTAAAAGAGATGGCAAGTACTAGGATTTGGTGTTCATCCCAAGCCTCTTTTGCATGACTAGACATCTGCAAGACTCTCTCCACATCCCAGTTTGTAATCTGGGGGGGTGTGGGTGGGTGGGTGTTGCGGATCTTTGATTGTCCTGAGTTGTCAAGGTAAGAGAAGAAAACTCCAGTCTAGTTTAAGATTTTTTGTGAGGTCTTTTTTTTTTTAACTTCTTTACTACACATGTAGAGATTATGGGTCTCCTACAAAAATCCACTTGCCCTGTCTCCTATGTGTTTGCATAAACATGGAAGATTGCATAGAAATTCATATTTCCTGTCCTACCCATATCACCTCCCCCCTCTCCTTTGCACACAAAAAGCTACAAAATAAGAACAAAATATTTTTTTAATTTTTAAGAAATGTCAGGTCAATTGAACTTCTTGTCTTCCTGCATAGTTTCTGCATCAGTAGAAAAGATCCTGCACTTGAAACTAGACCTTAGAGAAAATATTTATGTCTTTTGCTGCATTTCTTGCTGGTTTACTCATAAATGATGAAATTCATCTTTGTTTCGACAGCCAGTAAAGGTCTATGCCTCACTTAAGTCTCACAAACAGGATTTAGGTGGGAACTAAAAGTGTCCACAGTTTGGTCTGCCAGTGGTGGATTTCACCCTGCTCAAGTAAATCGAGCAGAAACACAAATCAGAATCACTGTTGTCTCTCTGTTCCCCTGTCCCAGGCTCATGTAGACTTCCTTAGAAATTCTGACTCTGTTTTGTTGAGAAAGGAGGCTATATTTTTGTTTAGAACAGAGACACCTATCCCTTTTATTCCATTTCTGATTACATTTATTCCTCTTGAATACTAAGACCATCAGGTTTTTGTTTGTTCATTTTCTCTGTGTACCCAGGTACTACACAAGATGATGCTGAACTGGAAAACAAGGATTCGGATCTGCTGTCCTTACTCAGGCAATGTTTCCAATTTGCTTCACTTTCAAGGACAGATTCCTTGGGTTTAGTTTGATAATCTGTACAGGTTGCCTGAGCTTATGTTTAAATTTTTTGCATAAGAGTTTCCCCAATATTGTCCTCACAGTATTGAAACCAACACTTCTTCTTATGTGTGTTGTTTAAGGATGCAAGTGGAAGAACATGCATAAAGTGTTTTCTTCTCTTTGTTTGCTATGCGCATTTTCATCAGTGTTTTTTGAAGAATATTCTTTACATAGATCAGTTTTCCCTGAAGATGAAGAGTCACACTCAGGTTGGTTCAGTCGAAACCCTTCCTGCCTGTCAATACATAATGTCTAAGAAGAATTCATATTACTAAAGAGACTTTATAGGCTATAGGAGTATTTCTCTTTAACTGGAGGCAAGAAAAAATTTGCACATAATCAAAGGCTCTTCAGCGGGATCATAATGAATGATGAGAAATTCTATCACTTTATTAATAGGAAAGGTGATCCTGTGGAATAGCTAACTTTTATTTTGACAAATAATGAAATCAAATTAAGACAACTTTTAGTAATGTATGGAAATTTATTCCTCTGTTTTAAAAGGAACAAGAGATAAAGGTAAATGTCTAATAATCTCTTCTGAAGTAAGTAGGCAAAATTGGTTGAAATAAAATGGAAGGTAAATACTTTTCAGCAAAATAAGCATATTCTGTTTTCTTGATCTAAATCTCCTGATCTCTTAATCCTTGACTAACTTCCACTTTTTGAGAAATACAGCTCCTGATTTATTTAGGAGATGTAAAGAGTCACTTAAACAGGTTCAGAAAGAACTGACCCATACTCTGCTCAAACACAAGTACAAATAGAAAAATGCTGTACAATATTAAGACAACAACATATGCTGTTTTGAAGATGAGGTTATAGACCTACTACTCTGATATAACTAGCAATTAATTACTTTGCATATACTGCTAGCATCAGTAACGCTTTTTTCCCCCTCTGAAATCTCAAAACTTGCAAAGTTGAAAACTTGAAAATTATTAATAATATAAAGAGAACTAAACACTAATAATTAGGAAACCGAAGCTGTCTAAAAGTCTCCTGAATCACGTTCCCCATGTGCAAATATAAAATTTAAAAGGCATAATAGATATGTTCAGTATTGTCTAGCAGATGTTTTGCTTTTTAACGCTCATTAAATCATAAGACTGTATACTGGAATACCAGAAGTCTGTCCTTACATGATGGCTAGAACTTCTGTCATTACTAGTTAACAATAATTGGATCACTGTACTTCATCTTTATAGACCTGTTTCTTTTGTATCACACTGATTCAGCTTTCCATGCTTTCAGGTCTCACTGATCTTTTTACTGTATAACCCAGCAAAAATTTACCTTTATTTTCACCATACTGACCTTCTTTATCGCTCTGTCATGGGAATTTTGTCTACTGAATAATACATAAAAAGACAAGTTAAATTAAACAGAGCTTGCTGAATAACCCAATAACTAGTCCCTGAAGAACAAGGCTATTCTTTCACTCCAAGAGGTTAGCTTTGGAGTACGTGCTGACTTCCTGCAAACACTCTCCACCTCCTGGCTGGGTACCAGTTCAGCTCCTTTCCAGAACTCCAAGAATAAAGACAATGAAGAAGCGCAATGAAAACTGCAGTGGTAGAACTGGGGCATAGTCTGTCTCACCTCAACAAGTTTCAGCTTGGAGCGGATTCTTGAAATTCCAATTTATCCTAAGCCCTAGGATTTCAATATTTATATCCCAATGAAAAGAAAAAGCTCTAAGTCTGCCTAGATTCAGATGAATTATTTTTCATTAATGCATAAAGAATCTTGTTTAGCTGAGGTAGCTCACCTATAGAGTTTGATGAAACAAAGACATAAAAGGAGAATAATGTTCTGCATTTTTATTAGCAATTTTAACTGTCCTCATTTTCAACAAGCTGTTAGCAGTGCCACAGAATGAACACCACCAAAAGTAAGACTTTTAATGATCAGTAACACCAAAGATAGATGACGAATTCTTCAGAATAAAATTATACATAAGTATAAATAAATTATTTCTATTGTTTAGACTTCTTAGTAGACTGCTCTGGTTGGACTGAATGCTGTAAGCCAATTTTATTTTACACCTTTGAGTAGTCACTTTTTCCTGTTGCTATGCAGAAAGAGAAGATAATTCACTCTTTGTCTAGAAACAAGTAGTCGTAATGGATCTTTGCCTTCATGTAAGCAGGTGTGGCTTTTTTTGTTTGTTTTGTGTTTTTTTACAGTGCACAAATATGACTGGAATTAGAATGCTGAAGTTTGTATTCAGAATAGCTGCAACTCTGTATTGATGCATATACTATACTGTCCCACTAAAAATATAGCAAAAAATCACTCCAAATGTTTTCCTTTTTTATAAAGTTGGTATTCATGAGATAGTGTCATATGTTTTTGATTATGTTTCTTCATCTGCCATAAATTATATTCAGTAGATCCCACTTAAACACATCATTCTCTATGGTTCTCTGCATTTATATGTATTCTGTTCATTTTCTGACACAAGAATACTCTCTTCAAACCAGAGCAAAATATACATACAAAAGTAAAAAGGTACATCTATAAAAATATAACAGATTATATAAGACGTCCCTTCTGCTCTTACTGAAAATCAGATCTACTTTATAAATTTGGCAATGGAAGAAGTAGGACACAAGTGAAAAAATACTCTGTTGCTGTGTAACTCCATTAAAGTTGATGCAGTTATAGTCAATGCAGATCATGTTTATGCTTTTTAATGCTATGTTTATAAAGCAGATTTCTTTTTTCTTGATTTTTCTTTTTTAAACTATGGTGCTTTGTTTAAATGGCCTTGTTGAAAAAAATTTCTACATGTGTTATAGTTGAAACGACACAAACAATGAATTTAATTTCTGCTTTCCACTTCGGTGTGTCCTGATGGACTTCAGTCATATAGACTGGATTGAGAAATGAAAGACAGACTCCCAAGTCATTTTGTGATTTACTTTAGCCGTAGCAGCATCTGAAACCTGCTCAGATTGTTTCCAATATTGCCTTTTAAATTGGTTTTCAATTTTCTTGTATATCTGAGTACACCTGTGCACACAGAAATAAGATGCTTATATTTTGCTTTTCTGAAAACTGCAGCAATGTCCTGTTGAAAATGTATTTTTTCAGCTTTTATTACCCATCAGGGATTACTTAACAATACTTGGTGTAAGAACAGGGAAGAGCTTGTATATAAATATAACACTGAATCCTGCCTGTATTATACTAATGTAGGTGTGGCAAATGACATGGATAGACAAAAAACCATCTAGCCACGGGTGTCTAACAACCTATTTGTGTGCAAGAGATGTATGTCCTTCTGACCTTTCTTTCTATTAAGGATGAAATAAAAATTCTGTTCACATCCACATGTGGCTATGATGTACTTCTGGAAAGGAAAGAAAACTACCCAAACAAGGTTGCAGACTTCTTCCTATTCCTCCCCCACTGCTCCACCAGGAATGAGGGTTTTGAAAAGAAGGACTCTGTCAGGGATTCATTTTAGGCATTTCTTCACTGGCAAGGATCACGTTCTTGGAGAGTATCTAAATATCACTGCTTTACCTCCTACCCACATTACCAGGAAAGAATGTTCTTATAAGCAGGGATGCCTTGAGGTTCACAATGAAAAGTCAAAACTGTAATGCCATATCAGGGTGCATTTTATCTCAACAAATCCTCTGGAGTCTCTCAAAACTTCTCTGCTTGCTCTTCATTTCCTCGCTCAAGCGCCTGCCGGTGCACAAATGGAAGTTGGTATGCTGCACCTTGTCGGCTGATGTCTGTCAGTGAGGGCCTGCTGTAGGTAAAAGCACCAGTGTGAGTCCCTGGCACTTAGAGCCTGAATATGGCTGGGGGAAGGAATATAACCATTTCACCAAACTTCCCCCATTAATATACTGGGAAGTTTAAAGAAAAATTTTAGCAGAGGCTGGTTTGAAGTCAGTCCGCTGCGGAGCGCTCCAGCACGGTGCCCGGCGGGCCCCGAACCGGGGAGCGCCGGGCGAGCCGAGAGACCCGCTGGCGGCCCGCTGCTCGCGCGGCCGCGGCTGAGGAGACCTGGGCGGGGTTAGGAGCAATGGCGGCCAACTCCCCCCTCTCCACCCCCCCCCCAC
>VFFE01007706.1:4689554-4718874 GCA_008921705.1 Burhinus oedicnemus
TTTTGGCATAGCAGGTTTTGCAGTGTTCTGTGAGATGGCTGTAAAACCTGTAGGAAGCCAAAGGAGTAGTAACCACTGAGTCTGGAGTAGGAATGTAAGAAATTTGCCACTTGAGCCAGCACAGTAGGTTGCCATATGGGATACCGTCAGTGCTAGCACATTTTCAGAGGGCCACAGAATTTGTTGAAAGGTATCCTCGTGCTTCAGGGAGGAATGACAATGTTCTCGGCACAAGCAGAAGTTAGACTGAGTATCTGTCAACACTAAGGAAGGTATTTCAAAAAATGCAAGCAAAATAGCCTCCGGGAAAACAAAATCTTTTTCTTTTTTTTTTTTTTTTTTTTTAAATGAGACAAGGAGTTGTGTAGCTGGGTTGCAGAAAAAGCAAGGAGGATATTTACCCTATGGCAAAACATGTCACTTCTGTGGGTTGAAGACTCTGAGTTACAAGAGTTACTAAGGAAAGCTATATATGTTTTGTTCTCAAGTAACAGTAAAAACATTCCATTTAAAATATTCTTTTTCCAGCTACAGTTGGGAAATTTTAGCAGGGTAGGGTTTTCTGCTGCTGTAAACTGGCTTTCCACCATATACATAAGGGCTTAAATATCACTGTAAACGTAATATTTGTCCCACAGCAAAACAGATCCAAGGTCTACCTTAGTATGTGAATCACCTGTTTCTCTGATGTGCAGCTTCCAAGGAAGGCTGGAGAGTGGTGCTTCACTTGCATCAAAGTAGGAAGAGAATTCTTTTAGAAAAGTACACTTTTGGAAAAAATTGTTTTGTGGGGTAAACAACTGATTTTTTTTTGGTCTGATGAATACTGAAGGCCAGTTGGAAGTATTTTCCCATTTTGTTTTTCTATATTTGAAGCATTTGAGTTCTTTTCTGTCATGTTTTATTTGTCGAATCTACTATGATGTGATGCTACAGAGACTTTTACATTAACTTTCATCGCTGTGCAGCGTATTAACAAAATGTAACCTGAAATCTAAGCAGGTCTAATTATCGAACAGGATCTTTTAATTTGGTTGAGACTTCTGCTGAGATTTGTACTCTACCATTTTGTCCTGGTTTGAGGTAAAACAGAACCATAAACCTTTATTCTCTTAGCTTCCAGAATACCCATTCATTTTCTCAGAAATCACAAAAGAGATAGTGCAAATAAAAAAAGTTAGAACATTGCTTGGGAAATAGAAGATACGGGGTTTAGTCTTTCCTAATTTTTTCCCCCAAAGTGGTTTGCACATGATTTCCAGTCTTCCAAAACAAACACTAAACAAAAGATTAAAGCATGCTCTGTGATGTTTCTGTCATTCTTACTGAATCTGGGCCATTATACAGAAGAGATTATAAAATTCATGTGACACTCCCCCCACACTGAATTTAAAGCTCTGTCTGTACTGAAGTGGTGGAGGAATTCTAGCCTCTACACGAGTTCCTAAAGCCGTTAATGTGTCTGACCAGTGGCTGCTAAACAGAAAATACACAAGGAGTCTCTAAGAGAAGAGACCATATTCCAGGTTCTCTCTCTCTCCATCTTGGCAAAGGAACAAGTTCCTTCAATGACCTTCAAAGTTGTATTTTAGCAGAAGGTTTGAGAGATTCAATTTTTTTCTGTTTAATTTGAGTATCACCATACACTTTCATAGTTTCTGGGTAGTACAGCTATCCTTTCAGTGAAAACATTACAGGAACTGTTGACTTCAAAAAGAATGATACTGTACTCCCCTTCATATTAATAATCATGATGTTAATCATGATGTGAAAAATTGTGTTCATTTGGAAGTCTGACCTTCCATTCCCTTTTTGTTTTGCATGAAAGCAGTTTGGCTTGCTTTGTTGCATCAGAACTGAAGTACAGGAACTCAATCTGCATTGTAACATCGCTGCAGGAGAATATTAGGGGTCTTTAAGGATCCACATGTAGACATAGACCACTTTTTTTCTGAGTTTTGGCATGGAATTCCTATACTTTAGGCACAGGTTAGATTTCTAGACAAGTGAGTTCCCATCCTGTGACTCAACTGTTCAGCCTCTTTCTATTTCTACAGCTGAATAATAAACTAAGAACTCTAGTGTTTCGATTATAGGGCTGAATATAAGTTGACAGTCTGCCTTAAATGGAGAGTAGTAGGTAGGATGCTTCAAGTTTTCTGATTCAAGATACTTTGTTTGAAATTTATGACAGTAATATTTAAAATACAGAGACCCTTTATAGTAGCAAATAAATGACTGTCAAGCATAACTACATTTCTAACTTTTCTAGCTTTAGTAAACATAGCTTTAAAGAAAAAGATTTGCTAGAAGAAATCACTGAGCCCTCATTGACAGTAAGATGTTTTAGGATAGTTAAGAATTCTGTGCTGACTTATCAGAAATACAATATCAAGTGAACAGGTAGATGTGAAACTAGTTAAAAATGTTATGAGGATAGGCATCTTCAGAAGAAGTAGAGAAATGTGTCTTTAAAGGTTTTTGTAAAAAACTAGAGCCACACAAACAATGAAACTTTATTTCCCTCATCAAATCTGTACTATTCAAATTCCCAGTAGTTTTTCTGGGCTCCAGTAATCCCATAAATATGTTAATTAGAAAACTATTGACTGTTTTTACACTTTTCAGTTCTCAGCTGATCCAGATCCTGCTTTTAGGACAAACAAATCTTTAGTTGTGATGTGTGTGTCTTACATAACATGCAGTTGCCTGGCATATTTTCTTTCTGAAGAAATGTGCATATTAGAAATGCATTAGGAATCAACAACAGATCTTCATTTTGTTCAAGTCAGTGGATAAGAATCTGGTAAAAAGATTGGCATCCTTCCTTCACTTCCTGACTCCTCCATCTTGGGTTGTGAGATTCAATGTTCTAATTACATTTTTCCAAGGAAAAAGGTCTTAGTACATTTGAAATACCAAAATACCTGATGTATCTGACAGTGTACTCTGATCAGTCCTGTGTTGCCTTTGTTCCGGTCCAGTTTTGTTCAGCTAGACACTTGAGACAATTTGTAAGTCCTCAGCAGGTACAGATGAGGTAGCTCAACTAAGTCAATTATCCAAATAACAGTGATCCTTGGTGCTCTGCTTATGTTTCCATATGTCTCCTCTGCTTTGTACAGATGCCTGAGGTCCAGACTCTGATGTACTGGGGTAGATTGCACTCTACTCTGGGACTCCCTATATAGACCATAAATACCATTTATCTGGAAAAATATAAGGAAGTCATGTAAGTTGCATCTACAACTAATAGAGAGCTCATAGCAGCCCAGAAAGAAAGAATAAATGCTCCCTTTGCAAATTCTGCTATGACTAGGTGGCTACCAGCATGGGAGTTTGGAGCATAGAGAATGTCTTGACACCAAACTCTTTTTTTGTGCTTCTTACACTTAAAGTGTATTTCTTTGCTATTGATTGAACTTATGCTTTTATATTAAAAATACTTAAAAAGCTGTTTTATTACAAATATCAAAACATCCCACAGAGAGAATCATGGGAATATTTCACATTTGTGTTACTGCTTCAAGAACCCAGAGGGACTTCTTAGAACCTGAAGGAAACTCTGGACACAAACGATCCCCTGTGAAAGAACATTCCAGCATTTCCCTGACAGAGATGCTGCAGCTCCCACCAGACTATGTGGCCTTGGTTGGGCAATAAGAATTGAAAAGAACCAGTAAGCTTCAACCATTGGACAAAATATGAGAAATACCAACTCATGTATGGGGCACTGCTGGGAAACAGGAAAACCATCAGAATACATATACGAGACATAAAGGATTTGAGTCATCTTAGAATAGTCACTCAATATTTCTATTCTCATTTGACCTTCCCCATTGTGTCTAGGTGGAAGATCAATGGCAGAACATTTCAGTAATTAAGGCCTGAGACCTAGGAGATCTGACTGTCACTCCTGCTCTGCTATAGCCTCTCCTATAGCTGCTTAAGTCAGGGAAGAGTCTTTAATGTCTGGATTCCTCCCATTAAATTTAGGCACATCTGTTATAAGCCTGAATATAAAAGCTCAGCATAATCTTCCTAAACAAAGATTGTTGTCCATAGAGAAAAAAACACCTCTGCAGGGCCAGTGAAATTTAGATAGACTGAACCACTGACTATTTGCTGCATGTTAAGGTTTCTGTCTTCATCACCCCAGACGAATGCCTAAAGGTAGGTGTGATGGGTTTGGGCTTTGGAACCTTCTTTTGGGTTCCTGTGCTTAATGGGGATGCTGTGAGAATAAATACTTTTAAAAAGTTTTGAAGTTCTTGGCTGTGTTATTATATATGTTAACTGTGTAACGACCCAAGATATGGTGGTACTCTGTCTTACATTGAGCAGTACAAAGAGTCTCTAATTTCAGCTGGGTCACCAGGCAACAAATAGAAGTTTTCTGAGATTTCTTTCCATCACAGTTACTAAACTTTCTCCACCACACACAGAGACACTTTTATTTGACCCTATACTGGAGGCCAACCTGTCTCTGAATATTTTGGCCTGTTGAACAGCCAGCATCTGTAGTCTTCAGGGCCTTGCATAACCTTGGAGACCACGGATGTTTTTAGCTGGATAAGACTCAAAATTTTCTTTTTCCAGTTTTTAAGGTTTTCTGCCAAAACATCTACTTTGTTTATGCACCAGTATCATCAGTGAGACTGGCATGGCCCTGGGAATGGAATGTGTTACTTAACTAACACAGGAGATTTAATAGAGGAGAGATAAAACATACCTTGTATGCTTCTGCAAAGCCCGGCTATTAAGAGTCTGATTGTACTTCTGTGTACACAATTGCAAATTGGGAACAATTCCACTAAAGTCAACAGTTATACAGGATACAAGTGGTGTTCAGTGAGATCAGAAACAGGTTCTTGACTTCCTCTGGCCTTTCATAGACTCATTATACCTTTAACATACAGATTTAGGGCTAAAGTCGTGAGGTTTCTGTTAGAGTTAAGTGTCATCCTGTCAAAATCACATCTGGCAGAATGTTTTTGAAATGTGCTGGGGTTATGAGCACTAGCAAAGTTTCCTGTTTCTTAGAGGAGGTTATTTTTAATTACTTTCTTTAAAAAAACTCTCTGTTCACTTTGAGAGTCTGTCAGTACTCTAGATGGAATCAGTTTAAGTGTTTAACAGTATAGTCACTGCTCCTCCTCTTATTCTACATATGTCCTGGTAACTGGGAAAATAAATATCTTTGAAACAGGTCTTATTAGAAAAAACAGAAAGTTGGTAGGATATTTGGGTTTAGGTCATATCCCTACTATGATTTTTCCTGATTTTAAAGCCTAGACTTCAAATTGCTTGTATTCTACTGACAACCTGATTTTAGATGAGAAAAATAGAGGAATATGGGATGACAGAGTCATCTAGCCCTAGTAGAGAACAATGAAAAGACTGGCACTAGTTTTGAAGGTAATTGATGAGATCTGCACAACAGATGGTTCCTTTGAGGTCTAGAATTTAAACAAGGGGCTTCACCACAGAATTACCTTGCTTATACATGCTGAGAAATGCCTTGGCTCACTGAAGTTGATAGATAAACTCCAAGGAGACTTCATTCTGGCTATGTCCCATTCCTGAAAGCCTCAACACTGTTTCCCAGGGGGACTACAGCATGAGCAGATCGAAGTCCATGCATAAGGTATGTACCCGTCTCTGTTGGTGTCTGCTTCTTTATACGGTCTATTTACAATTAGTGTGCCAGCGTGTGTTATAAAAAGTCAGACTTCTGCACTGGCATTTCTCCAGTATGCTAACCCTTTATCTCTTAACCATCTTGCATATCTGACAATAGTTATAACTCTTTGTTTGATGTTTTTTTCTCCTTAGTTAGTACTTACTCTGTCAATGGCAGGGTCCTGAAATTTTGCTAGCTGTTTAAAAAAGCATACTCTTACTCAATTAATGAAGTGTATACACCAGTCCGGTGATTTTGGCTGTAGCAAGAGTGAATTTTAAAACCATCCTACTTAGCTGGAAAGAGGATAGGATACAGCTGTAATGCTGACACCTCAAACAAAAAATACAAGCCAGAAGTTTAGAATAATCTCCAGCTACTTGGCCCCTCTATAGAGAAATCACACTAGTGGTTCGGGTCCTGAACCCATTTCCTCCTCTTTCAGAGCAGCTGGATGGTAAGAAGCAAATGAAAAGGAAAACTTTCAGTCTCCGAGTAGAGCAAATCAGAAGGTGGGAGCTTATCCCATCCTTACATTTTATCCCATCCTTCTCAATGTCCTTGGTTGGCTTTTGGGGAAGATGAACTTGCAGCAAACCCCAGGAAATGAGAAGCTGAAGCTCTGTCTAAAGTTTTTACTTAAGTATTTAAGAAAAGTCAGCAAGCAATCTATATCAGCAAAAAATGACATCCCTTGCATATGTGCTAGCATATACTAAGATTTTTGATTAAATACGTATCTAATGCATATCTAATTCAGTAAGTCAATCAACATTACCCAGCAGAATTCATTATATTAATCAGGCTGGAGATAACTTGTTTGGTTCTTCTTAAATCAGAATTAAAACAACTAGAAAACATTTTAAAATCTGTATTGCACATAAATGCAAGGTGGTCCATGGTAGTCCACCATCCTCAAAACAGCAGTTAAGCATCTAAGCTAGCCCTTCAAATGCCCAAAATGGCAGGACCGTAGGCAAATGTGCTATTCTTATTCTCCAGCCCTGTATTCTCTAATGGGATCTGAGCAAGTCAGGTAAGGACTGATGGGTTTCTCCAGTCCATTCCACATGACAAATAATTCTGTCTTTTAAAAAAAATCAAAACATGTGACACTGTATGACAAAATATTCTATGTGTCACTTGTTATATGGGGATGTAGGTGGTGTGGGATCTTCCAAAAGTGTAACTAAATTGTCCCTGTCATTCTGTTGTTTCCATACAGCTTCTTAAACTGTGATAGTAAATAATACACAGGTTCTCCCAAAATCTTAACCATCACCATGTTGATGTCCTCGTTACTGAAAAATAATGTGACTATGTCTTTTCAAAATTCAAGTGCTATATGTCTTGGGTGTTTCTTACTTAGAGGCATCCTGTGATCCAAAAATTCCTCCAGGTCAAAGGAACACCACTTGCAACACAGTTAACATTCATAAACTGGCTCCCATTCACACTGCGTAGGGAAAGCCTGTCCTAAAGCAGACACCACACAGCACAGCACCTGGCTGTAAGTTCCTACTGGGCTCCATGTTGCACTCTATTGGCCTCTTGATAAAAATATGACTTTCTGCAGTATTTTTCAGTTTAGTGCATCTCAAGTAACATGAAGATAATGTTACAGAGCACGTGTTTTTGTAGCATCAAACTGAAGGTATGAATTACATGTCTAGGTGTTAGTCAGTGCAGTGCCTAGGGGGGACACCATTAGAGAACTACCTACAGAGGGAGACAAGCCTGGCTAAGTCTCAGCCATACTATTTATTGGAAGTGAGTTTAGCTATATAAGAGCTTGAAGTCGGTATAATTTTGTCCACTGAGCTCAATGGATAGATTATTTTTTAGAAAAGAAATGTCTCATATCTTAACAGATTAATTTAAATTTTGACTTGTATTCAGAGAAGAAAATTGGGTTCTTGGAAGAAGAGGACGCCAATCTTCTAGCCTTGTATATCTTTACCTTTATAAATACCTAGATACATGCATGAACACCTTTAAACGCAATTTTAAACACTGTTAAAATGACCCTGTGCTTAACCTTAAATATCACTACTTTTGCTACTTTTAGTTGGAAACTGTAGTTATATATGGATCCCTTTGGTCTTTGGTGAGAACAAATTAAAGAAAATCACTCAGGGCAATATTCAGCTGGAGGCTGTCCTTTTTCTAAGCTTCAGCACATACAACAAGTTGTTTTCAAGAGGTCATACTGCTCACAGAGCCCAGGAGCACTTTATACCAAATGGCGAGCACACTGTACGTGTCCTCTGCCAATGTCTCCCCCATGCAGGTGATGCATTTGGAGAAACTCTGCTCCTCCCCTTCAGCTACGTATCTCCCACCTGTCACCACAAAGGTACCACAAGGAGCAGGAGCCTCAAAAACCGACAGACATGACGTTGAGCAGTGAACTCTTTCCAGTTCTTCAAACAAATTAGGGCCATATTCAAACAGATGATCTCTTGACCAGAATAACACAAATGTAAAATTTTTTCCATTCTCACTAATTTGAAAAAAGTGGTAAGGACTAAGAAAATGCTTCTAATGCAAAAAAAAAAAACCAACCCAAAATCTACTTTTTTTAAATTTTCTGTTTTTATATTATGAGTATCTGAAGTGGGAAAGTTGAACAATTCGTAAGTATTCAGTGAACTCATGAAGATTTCAATCAATTAATTTATATTAACTTTTAATACATTTTAAAAATAATCCAAAAGTGATTTTCACTTTTACTATCATGGCTGAAATTTTAGCCTTTTCAAAATCAATTAAAAATCCTGTTCTTCTTCGATAGAGTGGGAGTTCTGCTCTTTTACTTTAGATTATTTGTATTTAAATGGTTATGTAATTATTTAAAATTTAGGAATTTTGTGCAGGCTAACTTTTTCCCGAGTAGAGAGATGTTTTCCTAATGCTACAAAGGCTGTTCTGCTCTATACAACTTGCCATACATCGCACTGTAATGTAACAGTGAAAATGAACAATTTAAATTTAGGATGCTAGACTACAAAAGTACCTCTATCACACTTCCTCAACTATGACAGATGGTTTTTTTCAACAGTTTAGACTGAGCTGGATATTATTTACCTCTCTAAGTATTTAGACACTTCTAGAAGGTTTTTATTTATGATGTCACAGACCAAGGTCTTTTGAGGTTGGATTAGAAAAAAAGCACTGGGCACACAGTGAAATACAGTGCAGTACTCTTCCACTCTGAAACAGGATTTTTTTCAGAAAATACAGAGTATCTCTGTCATGAGGGGAATATTGGCTATTATATTAAATTTATAGTATATGTCTGTGAAATTGAGAGGAAGACTTTTGAAGGCTTATATCAAAAGTCTCCTTATAATAATGGTACATGGGTGGGTTCATTGTACTTACTTCAACTGTTATTTACATCATCTAAAATGTTGTTTAACATCTTCCTGAATGTGTGATGAAGTTGTTTCTGTAGCCTACTGTAACAGTAATATCAACAGCGAAGGATAATTCCTGGCAAAGCTTTTAATAAAATGAGAAATGATTGATACACATTTTAAATGTCTCTACTTGACATCCTAGATTTATGGTGGAAGAATGTAAAACTTGAAAAGTCTTGCTCTGAAATGTACTTCATTTGCTTAACTACTTAGAAGTTAAATTTTCCAAATATACTTTCTTTCCAAGCAGGGAATTTTTCTCCCTCCTTCAAGAGTAAATTTGATTTTCTGTTGTTTTGCTTGGACCTTTCATTAACACCAAATGATGCCTAAGTTCCTGATACACTAGGGAGGGCAAACACAACCTTCCGAAGGACTGTGTTGCAGGTTGTTTATAGAAATATCTTTTCAATAATCTTAGTAGAACTTGTTTACTACTTCCCTCAAAAAAACTAGGATGCCAAAGCAACCTTTCCATGTGAATTGGTAACTATACTCCTCCTTGATTATGTCCTGGCGTTTTCCCTTCAGAAATGTGATTTGCAGTAGGACTTTACCTACATCAAAGACGGTAGCCCATTGATGAGAAATCAGGTTACTACGTCTGGATGACTTCTGATAGGACCTGATCAAAGGGCCAAAAGCTATCAGCTCAGACAAGCACCTCTTTTCCTTTTGTTTGAGTCCGGAAATGAGAGAGCTGATAGCTGCCTTTTGGTCCTAATCTGCACCACTCTGCTTGACAGGAGATGAAAGGTGCACCAATTACTGCTGGTAATAGCTGACTACTATATGCATTCATTTTTGTGGTTATCATTACAAATTACATTATATTCTTTACCTGAAACTTAGTGAAATATTTCACTACAGCAAAATTTCTGTTAGCATCATTTCTTAGTCTTTTTGCACACCAAGAAGAGCCTAAAGTAGAAATGCTTTCAAAAAGAAATTCAACATGATATAATCACATGAGAGAGTCCAAGAACCACATAATCCTAACAGCTGAAATTTGTTTTAGTACATAACATGAGGAATAATTATATTTATGTAAAACTGATATCCACCTTCTGCTTCAAAAGCTCCCCATGGCTATTGAAAATGTGAGTATATGTCTCCCAAATAAAAATCTGCATGGATGAAGACAACATGAAAATGGAAAGATAATATATCAGTAACCATGAATTATAAGCCTATAATTATATCAAGTTGTTCTGGGGACAGGAAATCACAAGCTTTTTTATTTCTACCACATTAACATAAGATACAAACCTTTTAATAATAACATAAGAGCAGTAATGTATAATGAGAAATGGGAAAAAAAAAATGAAGAGAAAGATTTAGATTCATTGTTTGAGGCAGCAACCCAGAAAAGTCTTCTAGTCTACTAAGGTGATCTGTCAGTCATCACACTCACAACCAGGTTGCATAGCAAATAAATAAAGGATTTTTTACTCCTAATATATCAAGAAGGTAGAGTACTGAGAAGAGTTGGGAGACATATAGGGAGGAGGAAAAAAGTCCAGTGTTTCTGCAAATGTAAAAGCAATAGCAAAAGCTGCATGAGACAGTTTTGAAACGTTTCATTTACCAATGATACATGATGCATTCAGTGATTAAATACTGTTCTTTTTCAAACAGGGTTCAAAGGCAAGGCAAGTTCTGACCTCAGAACTAAATCATATGTATATGTATATGTATATGTATATGTATATGTATATGTATATGTATATGTATATGTATATGTATATGTATATGCTTATGCTTATGCTTATGCTTATGCTTATGCTTATATGTCTAGTATGGTGTGTTTTCCATTCAACCATACCATCAAGGCATTCTGAAACTGAAGCTGGTGCAGAATGCCACAGAATCCACTAGAGATCCCGGAGCACCATTTTTGCATATTTTCAGGGAGGAACTTATGTGTTACTAGTGAATTCAACCCCTAAATTGGTTCTTATTCTTATAAGAACTCATTTTATTGCCTTCAGTAGAAGTACTTGTTCTTGAGTTCTTTACCCTGAGCAGGTAAAGGCTCTGCAGTAGTTTTCTTCCTAAAGAGACCACGTTATATTTATTCCCAGAACTAGAAGGTCCTGACATTTTGAAAGGCGTAAATTAAAATTTGGAGGAAATTTATTCTTGTGAGGTTTGTTTACGAGGAACAGACGGCCTGCTTTAATGAAGAACTGACTATGAAATCAATTTTATGTGGAATATTCCTAGGACTATTAAAGGAAATAATATAAATGAATTTGGAATTGTTTGGTGTGTACACAGCTGGCATGAATGAAAGAATGAAAGATGTTCACATAAGCAGCTCCCTCTGCTCCTGCACACAGGCACACAGAGCTTCATTTATTTCATTAGGGTTCCTGAACAGGACTCCTGAATACAGAACTCCTCCTGATTTTATTAGGACTCCTGAATTCATTAGGACTCCTGAATATAGAGTGCCTGTTTGTGAAGTGTCTGATCCTAGCCTTGGTTCATGACTGAGGAAGTTTCTTTCCAGCATTCACTGCTGGAGAGAAAGTAGCAGTTGTACCTTGAACAATATGTTGAAATTCCTTACAAAGGAGAAGAAATAAGGAATTATAATGGTGTTGGTACCTGTACAACTGTTAAAGCACACAATTTTTGTTCTGAACTACTAGTACCAACTGTAATACACAAAGAAGTTCAGCTTGGGTGTGTCTTCAACTCAGTCATGTTGAAATATATTTTAAAACCATGTGCTGTGCTATTTTTTACAGGAATTGTTAAACTGGATGAAACCTGTAGTCCAGAAAAAGATTCAAGAACCTCTCTGAAATGGCTGTACACCAACGGATGCAGCATGGGGAATAAGCAGGAAGAGCTAGAGAACTGTGTGCGGTCGCAAGGCCATGATCTCATCGCAATTACAGAGACATGGTGGGATAGCTCACATGACTGGAATACTGTCATGTATGGCTTTGTACTTTTTAGGAAAGACAGGCCAACAGGGCAAGGTGGTGGAGTTGCTCTCTACATGATAAGCGGCTGGAATGTACTGAGATCTGCCTAGGGGTAGGTGAAGAATGTGTTGAGAGCTTATGGGTAAGCATTAAGGGGGAGGCTAATATGGCAGACACTGTTGTGGGTGTTTACTACAGACCACCGGATCAGGAAGAGGAAGTCTATGAGGCCTTCTACAGACAGCTGAAAGTAGCCTCACAATCACAGGCCTTGGTTCTCATGGGGGCCTTCAACCACCCTGATACTTGCTTGACGATAACTTCTTGACACAGGTGGTGGAGGAACCAACGAGGAGAGGTGTGCTGCTGGACCTTGTGCTGACAAGCAAAGAAGGACTAGTTAGGCATGTGAAGGTTGGGGGTAGCCTTGGCTGCAGTGACCATAAGATGGTGGAGTTCAGGATCCTGTGTGGAAGAAGCAGGGCGAAAAGTAGAATTACAACCCTGGGTTTCAGGAGAGCTGACTTTGGCCTCTTCAAAGACCTACTTGGAGGAATCCCATGGGCTAAGGCTCTAGAAGGAAGAGGGGTGCAAGAGAGCTGGTTAATATTCAAGCACCACTTCCTCCAAGCTCAAGATCAGTGCATCCCTATGAGTAAGAAATCAGGCAAAGGAGGCAGGACACCTGTATGGATGAGCAAGGAGCTTCTGTAAAAACTCAGATGGAAAAAGGAAGTTTACAGAATGTGGAAAAAGGGACTAGCCACTTGGGAGGAATACAGGAACGTTGTCAGAGTATGCAGGGATGCAACAAGGAAGGCTAAGGCCCACTTGGAATTAAACCTGGCAAGGGATGTCAAGGACAATAAGAAGGGCATCAAGTATATCAGTAGCAAAAGGAAGACTAGAGAAAATGTGGGCCTATTACTGAATGAGGTAGGGGCCTGGTGACAGAGGATGCAGAGAAGGCAGAGTTACTGAGTGCCTTCTTTGCTTCAGTCTTTACTGCTAAGGCTGGCTCTCAGGAATCCCAGACCCTGGAGGTAAGCGAGAGAGCCTGGAGTAAGGAAGACTCTCCCTTGATCGAGGAGGATTGGGTTACAGATCATTTAGGCAAACCTGACACCCACAAATCCTGATGGGATGCACCCACAAGTGCTGAGGGAGCTGGCAGATGTTATTGCGAAGCTGCTCTCCATCATCTTTGAAAGGTCATAGAGAATAGAAGAGGTGCCTGAGGGCTGGAGGAAGGCCTGTGTCATGCCGGTCTTCAAAAAGGGCAAGAAGGAGGACCTGGGAAGCTCTAGGCCAGTCAGCCTCACCTCCATCCCTGGAAAGGTGATGGAACAGCTCATTCTGGATGTCATCTCTAAGCACGTAGAGGAAGAGAAGGTTATTTGGAGTAGTCAACATGGATTCACCAAGGGGAAGTCATGTCTGACTAACCTGATAGCCTTCTACGATGGCATGACTGGCTGGGCACATGAGGGGAGAGCAGTGGACGTTGTCTACCTGGACGTCAGCAAGGCTTTTGACACTGTCTCCCACAGCATCCTTATACGCAAGCTTAGGAAGTGTGGGTTGGATGAATGGACAGTGGGGTGGATTGAAAACTGGCTGGCAGATAGAGCTCAGAGGGTTGTGATTAGTGGCACAGAGTCTAGTTGGAGGTCTGTGACAAGTGATGTTCCCCAGGGGTCAGTACTGGGTCCAGTCCTCTTCAACATATTCATCAATGACCTGGATGAAGGGATAGAGAGTACCACCAGCAAGTTTGCTGATGACACCAAACTGGGAGGGGTGGCTGACACACCGGAAGGCTGTGCTGCCATTCAGTGTGACCTGGACAGGCTGGAGAGTTGGGCAGAGAGAAACCTCATGAAGTTCAACAAGGGCAAGTGTGCGGTCCTGCACCTAGGGAGGAATAGCCCAGGCACCAGTACAGGTTAGGGGCTGACCTGCTGGAAAGGGACCTGGGAGTCCTGGTGTACAACAAGTTGACCACGAGCCAGCAATGTGCCCTTGTGGCCAAGAAGGCCAATGGTATCCTGGGGTGCATTAAAAAGAGTGTGGCAAGCAAATCGAGGGAGGTTATCCTCCCGTTCCACTCTGCCCTGGTGAGGCCGCATCTGGAGTACTGTGTCCAGTTCTGGGCTCCCCAGTTCAAGAAAGACGAGGAAATACTAGAGAGAGTCCAGGGGAGGGCTACAAAGATGATCAAGGGGATGGACCATCTCTCTTATGAGGAAAGGCTGAGAGACCTAGGTCTGTTTAGCCTGGAGAAGAGAAGGCTGAGAGAGGATCTCATCAATGCTTATAAATATCAAAAGGGTGGCTGTCAAGAGGATGCGGCCAGACTCTTTTCAGTGGTGCCCAGCGACAGGGCAAGGGGCAACAGGCACAAACTGGAACACAGGAAATTCTGTCTGAACATAAGGAAAAACTTTACTCTGAGAGTGGCAGAGCACTGGAACAGGCTGCCCAGAGAGGTTGTGGAGTCTCCTTTGGAGATATTCAAAACCCACCTGGATGCATTGCTGTGCAGCCTGCTGTAGGTGAACCTGCTCTGGCAGGGGGCTTGGACTAGATGATGTCCGAAGGTCCCTTCCAACCCCTGCCATTCTGTGATTCTGTGAAAGGCCCTTATAGTAGGACATAATCCCAGGAAAAGATTTTGTCTTATGTTTAATGGTTAGAATTTGTTTTAAACCTGGTTTTGACTACCTGAGAGTTTTTTCACAAAGTCTGGTATTTGGTGTTGATTTAGTTTTGTTATGTTTTCTTTCTGGCTCAGGTCCAGAGGTCCGTAGAGCCTTATTTCGGTCAATAGCCAGTGTGACTTCTTACAGAGGAAAAAGTTTGAGCTCCTGCACTGACTTAAAGACCTGTGTGTATTTTGTGGGCTTCATGAGGCTTACTAAGGGATAACTGAATTTCAGAGCCCTTTATTGCTCTCCCTTTTTAGTGTTAATGTCTTTTTGCTTCTCTATCAAGGTATTGCACTTTTTTTTTAATGTGATTTATAAAGACAGAAAGTAAAGGATTTTTTGCTCTTACTTTTTTCTTTAGATTACACCTTTTCTGTATGTGCTTATCTGTATTTAAAATAAGAAACTTGTTTTTAAGGGAAAGGAAAAGGGAGGGAGAAAAAATAATTCCTGGGCACGACTAGGTAATCTTTCAGCCTCTTTAAATTAATACTTAATATGTTAGACTGATTTTATAGCTCTTTATAGCTGCCACATGGTTTTTATAGCAAGAATTTTGCTGTATTTTTATTCATTTCAGAAATCTACTACAACAGGAAATGTCTTTTTGATTTACTCATTGAAATCAATGAGAGCCACGGTACATTCCTCAATGGTGTAAAATCAATACTCTAATTACAGCAGCATCAAGGGTACATACCAGATTGAAAAAGAAACCTTGACTTCATGGCTGTAGCAATTGCAAAACCAGTTATGAAGCATGCATGACAGATAAATGACTTTTGACAGGAAACCTATTTAATTTTGCTGTTGTACTCAGTAATAGCAATTTGCTTAATGGGGCAGTGATCGGTGAAAGGGACTCTGAAGTAATAGTACAATACATGTAGTAAAAGCTCACTAATTACTATTCAAGTCCAGGTTAGTAAATAGTACTGAAGTTGTTCTATTTTAGTGAAGTACAAAACTACCAGAGATTACTCCACTAAATCAGCACTGGAAATCAAAGACTCATTTTTCCTCGTCTTTGTTTATTTACACCAAATTTTTGAAATACTATGTTTCTAGTGAAATAAATTGGTGTTATATAGAATACAGTGTTTCTAATTCTTATAAGTTTCTTTTTAGTAGAGTAACTACAGTTTACATTTCTGATGACACTACAAAATTTAATTATTTTTTTTTAAATTTCTAGCTATTTTGATGCAAAGTTTTAGCTGAAATGCTAAATACACTGTAATAAATTGTATTTCTGACCACAATCCTCATCATGTGGCTGTCATACACACTAAGTGTGTCTGGTACTGTTCTTCTCATTGTGACGTTTGAAGAAGCTTTCTGGGTATACGCCTTAGACTGAAAAAAGCAAAATTTCATTTTACTGAATTTATAATGACTACCTAATTGCATCAGCATTTAATGGTATTTTTTACATATAGAAAATAGGATTTTCTGTATGGAACAGGTTGCGCAGGGAAGTTGTGGAGGCCCCGTCCCTGGAAGTGTTCAAGGCCAGGTTGGATTAGATTGCTCAAAGCCTCATCCAACCCACACTTCCTAAGCCTGCGTATGAGGATGCTGTGGGAGACAGTGCCAAAAGCCTTGCTGAAGGCAAGGTCGACAACATCCACTGCCCTCCCCTCATCTATTTCTCCAGTCATGCCATCGTAGAAGGCTATCAGGTTAGTCAGACATGGCTTCCCCTTGGTGAATCCATGTTGACTACTTCCTATAACCTTCTTTTCCTCCAGATGCTTTTAGATGATGCCCAGAACGAGCTGTTCCATCATCTTTCCAGGGATGGAGGTGAGGCTGACTGGCCTGTAGTTTCCTGGGTCTTCCTTCTTGCCCTTTTTGAAGACTGGAGTGACATTGGCTTTCCTCCAGTCTTCAGGCACCTCGCCTGTTCTGCAGGAACTTTCAAAGATGATGCAGAATGATCCAGCAATGCCAGCTCCCTCAGCACTCACAGGTGCATCCTATGAGGACCCATGGACTTGTGGATATCCAGTTTACTTAACTGATCTCTAACTTGATCCTCCTTAACCAAGGGAAAGTCCTCCTTCCTCCAGACTTTCTCTGTTACCTGTAAAGTCTGGGGCTCCTGAGGGCTGGCCGGAGCAGTAAAGACTGAAGCAAAGGTGGCATTCAGTAATTCCGCCTTCCCTGCATCATCTGTCACCATGGCCCCTGTCTCATTCAACAGCAGGCCCACATTTTCTCTAGTTTTCCTTTTGCGTCCGATGTACTTGAAGAAACCCTTCCTGTTGACCTTGACATCCCTTGCCAGATTTAATTCCAAGGAGGCCTTCGCTTTCCTCATTTCGTCCCTGCGTACTCTGGCAGCATTCTTGTAATCTTCCCAAGTGGTCAGTCCCTTCTTCCACTTAGTGTAAACTTCCTTCTTCCACTTGAGCTTTTTCAGAAGCTCCCTGCTCAACCATGCAGGTCTCCTGCTTCCCTTGCCTGATTTCTTGCTCTTAGGAGTGCACCAATCCTGAGCTTGGAGGAAGTGATACTTGAATATCAACCAGCTCTCTTGAGCCCCCCTACCCTCTAGAGTCCTAACCCATGGGATTTCTCCAAGCAGTTTCTTGAAGAGATCAAAGTTAGCCTTCCTGAAGTCCAAGGCTGCAACCCTACTTGTCATTTTATGCCTACTGCACATAATCCTGAACTCGATCTTCTCATGATCACTACAGCTGAGGCTTCCCCCAACCTTAATGTCCTCCACCAGTCCCCTCATCAAGACACTGGAGGAACCTCCTGGACTGTACATGCCTGTACATGTGTAGCCTTCCCAGCAGATATCAGGGTGATTGAAGTCCCCATGAGAACCAATGCCTGTGATTGTGAGGCGACTCTCAGCTGCCTGTAGAAGGCCTCATCAACTTCTGCATCCTGATCAGGTGGCCTGTAATAAACCCCCACAACAGTGTCCCTCATGTTAGGCTGCCCCTTAATCCTTACCCATAAGCTCTCTACTCTCTCTTCATCTGCCACAAGGCTGTGCTGCCATTCAGTGTGAACTGGACAGGCTGGAGAGTTGGGCAGAGAGAAACCTCATGAAGTTCAACAAGGGCAAGTGTAGGGTCCTGCACCTAGGGAGGAATAGCGCAGGCACCAGTACAGGTTAAGGGCTGACCTGCTGGAAAGCAGCTTGGTGGAAAGGGACCGGGGAGTCCTGGCGGACAACAGGATGACCATGAGCCAGCAATGTGCCCTTCTGGCCAAGAAGGCCAACAGCATCCTGGGGTGCATCAAGAGGTATGTGGCGGGAGGTTATCCTCCCATTCCACTCTGCCCTGGTGAGTCCGCACCTGGAGTACTGTCCCCAGTTCTGGGCTCCCCAGTTCAAGAAGGACGGGGAACTGCTGGAGAGGGTACAGCAGAGGGCTCCAAAGATGATTAGGGGGCTGGAACATCTTTCTTATGAGGCAAGGCTGAGGGACTTGGGTCTTTTTAGTCTGGAGAAGAGAAGGCTCTGAGGGGGGATCTCATCCATGCTTATAAATACTTAAAGGGAGGGTGCCGGGAGGATGGGACCAGTCTTTTTGCAGTGGTGTCCAGTGACAGGACAAGAGGTAACAGGCACAAACTTGAACAGAAGAAGTTCCATCTAAACATGAGGAGGAACTTCTTTCCTTTGAGGGTGGCAGAGTACTGGAACAGGCTGCCCAGAGAGGTGGTGGAGTCTCTGACTCTGGAGACATTCCAAACCCACCTGGACGCTGTCCTGTGCAACCTGCTCTAGGTGTCCCTGCTCTGGCAGTGGGGTTGGACTAGATGATCTCCAGAGGTCCCTTCCAACCCTTGTGATTCTGTGACCTTCAGCTGTGACCTTCACCTATGAGGTTTAAGAGCTGCTGTTTAAGTGTTACCTCTTTGGGACTCTTCTGGTTTTCATTAGATAACTGCTGAATAAAATCAGAAGTAAGTGTAGGTGTTCCCCTTTTTGGGTCAGTTCTCAAAACATTTCTAAGGATGTATATATCAATTTTAGGGGCTGTCCGGGGGAGAGTGATACGTGAAAATAGGCAGCCTGAATTTTTTTTAAGTCCATCTATCATGTCATGCTGTAGTGAGTAGCAGGATTGTGTCATTAGTCAACTGAGGTTCAAACTGGGAAAGTGCTGATGCTGAACTAATGTATCCCCTACCCTGGGCCATGCAATGGGCAGCCTCTTCTGACAGGATCTTCTTCACTGTGTGCAGCGTGTCACATCTAGGAGGAGATGTTTTGAAGCCACCCCTACAATGTGCTCAAGTGCTTCTTGCCATTTCAAAGCAGAGATTAAAATTAACAGCAACACTTCACATCTGAAATGGCCACCTGCTTCCTCTCTGTAAAGGTGAGAAGGTGCACCCAGAAGGCTGACATCAACTTCTCAGCCAGCAGCAGAACTGATCAGAGCCCTCCTTCTTCCTTTGCTTCACTCGAGGTGGGCTTTTTACTGTCAGCTTAGAGATGCTTTTGTCTCCACTGACTAGATAAACCTACCTCACAAAACTGGAAAAGGCAAATAAACACAGCTCTGTGGTTTGACATAACAAGGTGATGATGCTACTTATTCCAGCTAAGATCTGAGTTTAGGCATAGATGTGACAGCAGTGGGTCAGTAGCTGGCCTCTAGTAAAAGCCTAGGGCTAAAACTCAGCATAACATGCACTGTAAGCATAGCCTTTGGCATTTAGGGTTCAAATTTAAGTGGATTAATGTGTCTCTTCTGTCCAGGTTGCTTTTGTTTAACGTTCTGTCTAGCATTTTGACCATATAGAGTGAATATTTTTAGTATTGCTTGAAATATATTGCTAAAAAGCAGTGTATGATCATGATAAAAGCTTTGTCACAAATTAGAAGTGAACGTGTAACCTAAACAGCACAGGAGGGGAAGAGGCACAAAGAACAGAGGAACAGGAAGAAAAAACAAACATCTGATTTTTTTCATTGTATAGTAGCATCCAGAATTTGTGAGTATGTGACTATAGCCTCTTACCTTTAGTTTATTCAGAAACAAAAGTAAGGAGGTAGTTGGCAAGTACGAAAACAACTCAGGAAACTGAATTAAGGGTCAAAGACATTTTCAAAGAACGATTTTGAAATTTTAAGCCATGAGAATGAAGCTTGTCTGGATGACATTGGTGTGAGTGATCAATAGCTGTAATCTCTTGTTTGTTGCTTATACCTCTCTGCTGGGAATCTGTTAATTGTTCCCTGGTCTTCACCACCACTTCTTTCACCTCTCCCTGCAGTAACTGTGACCATCATTCTTTGTCCCTATTTCATATTTCTGTCAAAAGTTTATATGGTCTGTAATGTGGCTGCGCAAGTAGTTCCTTGCCTGTTTTTGCTCCTAAAACACGATGAAGTGGTACAAAAACTGCTTTAAAATACCTGAACTTTTAATTAAATGCTTCTTTTATCGGGACCCTTTTGGAATTCCCAAAGTGCTTTAATATGTAAGTTTACTGGGAAGGAGATTCTTTGAAACAGAAAATACTGAAAAATATTCACTGTAGTTAAATTACAGATTTGAATTTATGAATGTATCAGAAATTAAATTATTTGAGTGTGTTGGGATGTAAAAGTGCTGCGGTAACATTACTGAATCAAGTTACCAACTTTCAGGGTTAGTAAGCGTCATGTGGCCTTAGCCCATCAAAAGTTTGGGCTGTGGACATTGAATTTTGACAGGGACCTTATGACTAAGAATTACGGATAATTAATTGTCAGGGAATGGCAATAGATTAAGGCAAATGCCATTGCATCCTCTCTCAAGGTGGCTGGAAAAATATATCTATCTTGTGGGCGTTAAGCAGACAGCAGGTGTAAAAGAGAGTGGAGGGCAATGACTCAGTCTGGTCAGTCCTCACCACACTTCAGTGCATTTAGTAAAACT
The DNA here is from genome assembly GCA_008921705.1 of Burhinus oedicnemus. NCBI lineage: Eukaryota > Metazoa > Chordata > Aves > Charadriiformes > Burhinidae > Burhinus > Burhinus oedicnemus. The sequence continues at coordinate 4,710,207 of VFFE01007706.1, forward strand.
GAAGAGGTTTTTTGTGCGTGTCCAAATTGGGAGTTCCATAGTGTTGCCCTGGAGATTTACGTAGTCCTGAATTTGAGAGTATGTTTCTGTATTATCATTTTAGAAAATCACCGGTGCTGAAAGTTCAGCTTAATTAAAAGCATTTGAAGGATTAGACACATTAATCAGAACAAACATATCTCATCCCTTCTTTACCCATCAAAGGAAAAGAGGAAAGACTAATCTGCCAGTGACAGATAGTCTTTGGTCACTTAATATCCCACCTTCCTAAGAGAGAAAGAGAGTACAGGGATTACACAAGTAAAACTCAATGGATATATTAGCTAACTTCTGACAAAAGTACAAAAAAAGTCACATTTTTCATTATATACAGTGTCTGTAACAGGATACTTCTCAGAAGCACACAAATGTTGCTGTAATATCTAACATCTGGGATTCAGGTTTGGGACACGTTGTCCTATAGTAATGATCTCCTGTGGTAAAAATCCGGTCACGTTGTATGCCTATTGGGGAATAGCACAGAATTTCAGAAACCAAATGTGCGGGTTTTGCCTGGGATAGAGTTAATTTTCTTCATAGTAGCTAGTCTGGGGCTATGTTTTGGATTTGTGCTGAAAACAGTGTTGATAACACAGGGATGTTTTAGCTATGGCCGAGCAGTTCTTACACAGCGTCACGGCCTTTTCTGCTCCTCGCACTGCCCCACCAGTGAGTGGGCTGGAGGTGCACAAGAGATGGGGAGGGAATACAGCCGGGTCAACTGACCCCACCTCACCCAAGGGATATCCCAGACCATATGACACCATGCTCAGCAATAAACTAGGGGGAAGGTTGGCAGGGGCGGGGGGCGCTGCTGCTCGAGGACTGGATGGGCATTGGTCTGTTGGTGGTGACCGATTGTTTTCATTTGCGTCATTTGGCTTTCTTGGGGTTCTCTCTCTTTGTTATTTTCCTTTTCATTGCTACTACTAGGACTACTACTACTACTATATTTCAATTATTATTAAGCTGTTTTTATCTCAACCCACGCATTTTCTCACTTTTACCCTTCTGATTCTCTCCCCCTACTCCCCACTGGGGGGTGAGTGAGCGGCTGTGTGGTCCTTAGTTGCCGGCTGGGGTTAAACCAAGACACCAAACATGCTGGAGAACACCAGCACGAATAAATCCTTCCCACCCCAGATATTCCATCCTTGCTTCCTTCTCTGCATTTTCTTTTATTTTCAGTTATTCTTGCTCATGAACTCAAAAAGATTCTCCCTCTTTGGGAAATATACACAGAGAAAGGACTGACTAAAATCAGCAAAAGCTTGTCAGTGGATGCCACATTCTGTTTGTCTTGCCAAAGCCCTCAGATTAAAACCAGACACCTTCCATACATACATCATTTCAGTAGCATTTTTGCCACACATCTGTGTGTATATACCAGCAGCTTTTGTGCTAGGTTGTAGATTGCAGCTACATTTAGAGAAAGAGCTAGAGGTCTTAAATGTGCTAAATTCCAGCAGTGTTGAGAAAGGCGGGCTGCTGGGTACCACAAACAGAGCTTGAATTCAGCCTTTATTAGATATCAGAGAATCCACATATGAGATCACTCTGAAATCCAAACTGTACCGAACACATACTTCATTAATTACATCAGTCACAGAGCAACTTATATATAAGCTGCTGCTAAGTAACCTGCAAGGTTTTTAGGGAGAAATAAAATCTCTTATTAGGCTAGCTGATACAGTTGTAAAAAGTGGACATATCTCAGGCACATAAGTAATCTTTTGTGTAGACATTCTAATCTTTTGTGTAGACATTCTTAAAGCAGTTGGAGAAGGGATGTATGTTGATTTAGCTTAGGCTGTTTTCATTGCAGTGGTTTAAATAAACTGGCCTCAAAATTACTTAATGTGGTGTTAGCTTGGATTTGGAGAAGGCTTGAGAGAGAGAAGGTAGCTACAGCTCTATGTAGCTACAGCCACTTCCATTTAAAATCCCCTAAGACCACTTGCAGTCATAGCAACACTGCTAAAGATCTTTAAGAGATCTCGTAATTCAGTCTTGTTCCTGACAGTCATTTTACTATCAAATCAATTTATGATTTCTACAGGGCCATACCAAACAATTCTGACTATATTTGATGCTAGGTGTGGTGGGGTTTCCAGTTACCAAAAGGGAACTGATGCACAAGCTCACAGGTATATCTCATCCTCTTGTTGTGGCCTGCACTACTGCACCCTGCACTACTGTAATCACGGAATTGCAGAATAAGTTAGTTGGAAGGGCCCTCTGGAAGCCAAGTAGCCCAAGGGTTTTCTTGTGAATTTCCTAGTTTTAAATTTTTGCCCATTGCCTGTCCTGTCCTCTCATTGGGCACTGCTGGAAGGGTCTGACTCACTCTTCTTCATTCCCTCCCATCAGACATTGATGTACATTAGTAAGATTCCCCCTGAGCATTATCTTCTCCAGACTGACGAGCCCTATCTCTTCTCATAAGAAGCTCTAGTCATTTAATCCTTTGTGGACCTGCCCTGGACTTGCTTCAAGATGTCCATATCTTTCTTGGACTGAGAAGCCCAGAGCTGGACACAGTACTCCAGATGTGTCCTATCAGTGAGTAGGTGGAATCACCTTCTTCAACCTACTGGCAACAATTTTCCTAATGCAGCCCAGGATATTGTTGGACGTCTTTGTTACAAGAACACATTGCTGGCTCTGTCGCGGGATGGAAGTATCAGACACAGTTATGATTTAGCAGCAGTTTGGTTTTATTTGTGATTTGAGGCAGATCAAGGGATTGAGTTCTAGCAGCGCTTAATCATTAACCGAGTTAAGAGTTTGCAAAGTGATTTAACTAAATAAATGAACAGCGACTTGATTACAGATTCAAAGATGACAAGATTGACACTAACTATAAGGTATCCCAAACCAATACATATACATATGAGAGCAAAGCACAGATTTCAGATTAATATATGTATATATATAAACAAAGCATATGAGCTCACACACACACACTTACACAAACACGCACACACCGCAGTTTATAACCGCTGAGATCGAAGATCTCTTAATATTGCAAGACTTATTGAGTTGGTGGGTAACCCTTTTAACTCCTACACGTGCACGGAAAATGGAAGAACATCCACATCCATAAAGCTAAAGCATACGAACACATAAATGGAGAGGTGGATGGAAAGAGAGGCTAGCCTATAGTTAAAATTTCCCTTCTGAGCTAGAGTAAATACTCACAATGCATTGGCATTCCTCAACGGGCGATGGTTGAAGCTCGAGAGGGATTGTCTCGCTCTGGCCTTTAGTCCTCGCGAAGTTTTACCTGACAGGGGAGGTACTGGCCACAGCCCACTGCGATCCAGAAGAGCTCAAAGGGTCTTCGCTAGAATCGCTACTTATAGGATCCAAGATAATTGACTTTCGTCAGGTAATTTTCCACTCCAGCCCAGCTTAGACAACGGAATAGTCCAGTACTTTCCATTGTTTACACAAGTCCAGGACTTGCTAGGACTTGTGGTCCTGGTACCCCCCTCTCTGTGGCCACGATCCATATGTTGTCAGGAGTGATCGATTATAGTTATTATCTTCAAACGGTAGGAGCCATGGGAACCAGGTGCATTAAGAAGGGTTGCCATAGTGTTCTAGTCTGTTGCTCTCCACCCTTTCTTTCTTTAATGTTAGACCATTCTGTATTGTTCCGGTCATGGTGTTATTATGTGACCCAGATTGGGAGGGAATTACGCCAAGTATCGAGAGGCCTGAGAGTGGCGGGGGGGGGTTGCACCACCACAGGCTCCTCGTCAGCTTTTTATCCACCAGGATCCTAGGGTCCTTCTTGCAGAGCTGCTTTCCACACAGTTGACCGCTGGCATGTACTGGTGCCTGGCATTATTACTTCGCAGGTGCAGGACTTTGCATTTACCTGTGTTGAACTGCATGATATTTCTCTTGGCCCAATTGAGTTTCCTCTGAACGGTGGCACAACCAGCTGGTATATCAACCGCTCCTCCTAGTTCTGTATCATCTGTGAACTTGCTCATGGTGTACTCTCTCCCATCATCCAGATTGTTAATGAAGGTGTTGAATAGGACTAGCCCCAGTGTCAGCCCCTGGGGTACACCACTACTGACTGGCCTTCAACTTGAATTTATGCCGCTGTGTTGTGTTTCAAAAGTGAAAAGATCATAGATTTTCATATTTCTTCCAAATTATAGAAGAAGCTTGCATGCAAAATTGCAGTCTTAACATTTTAAATAAATGACATAACTAATCTTACCTCCTTTTTGTCTCCCTCTCACCTTGTGTATAAATCACTTGCCAGGAAATGACGGTGATTATTTGTGATATATTGTTTAGGTAATTTGTAATGCATAGGCTAGATTTACTTGAAACAATTTTGCTCTCCATACCTGTTCACAGATTTACTAAACTTATCCAATTTCTAATGAACTGAAAATCCCTGATGAAAAAGAGAAGTTTTTTCCTTCACTCATTACTACTTTTAACTTTAGTTTTCAGCTGTGTCTCTGTCTATCTACAATGCAAAAAAAGCAGCCTTTGGTACCTTAGGACTACTTGCTGGGCTTTTCAAAATGAAGAAAGTATCTGTGGCTAATTTTTTGTCCTTGAACTAGAGCAGGTAACAGCTATTGTCAGACAACTGTGAGAGAACATTCATATCTATCCAGCTAAACTGTGCTTAGATATGGGTGATTTTTTTCTCTTTCATTTTCTCTTTTGTCTTAAAACCCATAAATGTTGCTATCCAAGTGGGAATTTATTGTATTACTTTAAAATCTTTTATAGAAAGGAGTTATTTTGTTGTATGCATCATTGTAATTATAGTCCAACATTTACGAAGTGAGTGGAAACCTGTAACTTTCTTAACCTGCAATGATAAAAACATGTTCTCATTTCCCCAGTTCTTGTGTTTTCAACTGTTGTTAGGCAATTGATTATTGTATTCAGATGATGTTTAAATGTGTCAGGAAATAATACTAACATATGACTGTAAGAAGGCTAGAACTTGATAAAAGAAGTTGGTTTTAATGCCATAAAGGGGTAAGACGACACAATATTATTTGAACAAATAAACAGTAAACAAATTATGTTACTTTTTTACTACTATTTATGTAAATAATTTGTTTCTGAATAATTGATATTTTTACTGCAACTTATTTTGTTGAAAATTCCATTATAATATAAAAATATCACAACAATTTTTATTCCTTAAAAAAATTCTTTGGGTGATAACAGTTGAAGCATATTGAGTAAAGGAGGCACTACTCTGAAATTAAAGCTATTAACCAGTGTATCTGCAACCCAGAAACCAAGGATGGAATCCTGCCCTTACTGAGCTCAGTGCCAAAGGAATACCAATGGGTTAATACAGTTTGGGGTTTAGTTTATGATTTCCCATCTTGGAAAAGCTGATTTTTACATCTGATTGTAAAACATAACAGCACCATTGCATTGTCTTTCCATGCTTACGTTTTTCTGCCTAGTACATTAAGAATAGGTTCTTTTTTCTCTGTCTCTTCTGTGTTTCTTATTGTCTTTGCTACTAAACAAAACAACTAACTATGCCTTATACCATCTGTAAGAAATTTGATGGAAATCGGGTTAAAGCTAGTAGACACATCAAGACCCTGATTTTCTGGTTAGCTCTTTCCTTTAAGCACGGGTGTCATGCAGACTTCAGTCTTATCTAATACTGCATTTCAGAGTAACAAAATGCTTTGGAACCTGTTATTTATAATTAGACCAGAAATATCAAAATGTTGCCTAAATCACCTCTTCCTGGGCTCATCTTGGTCTTCAATTGTAAGCTAGAAAAGATAGACAAAATGGGTCATTGTTTGTATTCTTAGCTGTGTCTATACTATGTAATGCAGTGCCATGTAGAGATATCTAAAAACTAGCCAGGACACAGCAGGAGGCTCCTTTGAGTTCCCCAGGCTGCAGACTTACAGCCAGCGCTGATACCTGCACAATGCTACATTACAGCACATAAACACCCTCAGCCTCTGTGTGAGCGCACTTCTCTAGCAAAAATATCTCAACAACCACAGTAAAAAATCTAGCAAACGTCTGTCTTCCAAGTTACATTCTTTTTATGGAGATTTACATCTGAAAATGCGAGTAACACTGAAAAAGTTTTCCGTTGAATCAAATCCACTTGAAAGTCTGCATATTTTATTAACCTCATGTACTTTATTCACCCCAAAACCCCTTCTCAATCAGATTTTCCCTGAGATGGATTTTTATCCTTTGAAGATCATTGTGTATGTAAATATCTCACTGAGCGCTCATTGCGCATCGTGGTTAGGACAGGTCTCTTTCATGTTCAAAGTTAGCAATTTGTAAAAGAATTATAACTTCAGAAAATGTTAGTACCATTAAGTAATGAAAGTCTGTAATGTATCTGACCTCAGTGTCTCCAAAGCAACAGAAGTATGCAGGAGACCAGTTCTGTGAATAGCAAAGGACACTGAGGGAGAGACATATGTCTCTGGGACGTTTTCCTGGAAGGAAACGAGAGTCAGAATTTCCAGTATCTACCTTCTTATTGCTTTAGGAAATTTTGTTCCCATGGGTGACAATAGTTCATATCTTAAGTCTATTCTTTTATCAGAATAAGAGCATATGTATATTTTCTATGAAAATAGAACTATTGCTAATTCATACTGCATTGGTTCTCTAAGACTGAAGGGAAGACTGGAGACATACCTGTTCTAAAAAGTGTGTATGCAGTATATGCAGGTTTCACAGAAGAAGGAAGAAAATAAAATGGTTGGAATTGTACACTTTAGAAAGAAATTCAGTAACTAATGGGATAAAAAAATACAGTAAAGTGTAGCAAATTCTGTTTTGAAACCTAAAATCAATGGGATGTTTGCTGAAACTAAAGAAGTAGGAAATTTAAAACTGATAAAGGAAGTGCTTTTTTCATATAAAACATGTAATTAAGTGGTGAATTCCCTACTATGGAAAGTTTATTCGCTAGGCCAAAAACTTAGTAAGAGCCTTTGCATGGATTTCAGAACTACCCAAATTGGTCATAAGACCGATCAACATTTTGTAAGTCTTCTTAAATTTTGGGTTTTTTAGGCTCTAGATTGATGTCTAAGCTGCAGAGAAATTGAAAACACATAATTTGGGACCCTTCCTGCATCTCCCAACTATGACTTCTCTGGAGCATCTGGAATTGATTACTGGAGTCAGGATGCTGCATTATGTGACTGTTCTTCCCCAGGCTTGCCATAAGTACAAAGTAAAAAAGATTCACACAACTGGCAAAGAGATCAGAGTATGGAAGGAATTATATATCACACTTGTCTACTACAGAGCAAAACCTTAATGACACAGGAATTCTCCTTTTAGTCCAGAGTTTAGGTTAAGCGTTCACTAAACCTGAAATACTTGACAGCAACCCTGCAAAGAAATTAACTTAAAGAGCTATTGAGTTCAACTCAAATTAAAGAAAGCTTTCTTCATGAAAGGACAAATACCTTTTCTAACTCAAATTTACTTGGGTTAAGGTGACCTTCAAGCTCTGCCTTCATTACACATTTGCAGTTATTGTTGAGAGTTACTCTTATCTATTTTTCTGGTTTTATAAGAAGATCTTTAAGAATCATAACTAGATCCGTGATCTGTAAATGTAGTTCTTTATGGATGTCTTCTTATGATCCAAATAAAAGCTTTAGCGGTCCTGTCTGAGAACTGGCACTCTTGCTGACATGAAATAGCACAGGCACCAGTTTTTCTGTACAAAACTTTTGTACAGTTGGGATCTGACTTGGGAAGGTTCCAGGTTCCCAACTACCATGGATTCTATTCGAAGGTGAAGAGTGTGTCTGAAAATCACCCGCTGTTACTGATATTATTCACAAGGACAATTCTTATAGTGGGTGCATGATCACAAATACCACCAGGCCTGTAACTACAGGCAAGTGGTCTTTTTCAATTAGAGATTGGTTTATATTTAGATGCACAGGGCTTCATGTCCCTTCCTGTATATTTGTTTTCTTTAGTCATGGTTCTGTATGATCATCAAATGTGAAAAATCCCTCTTTCACTTTTGTTAAATTCTTAGAACCAATGAATTGCACGGTGTGATAATTCCACAGACCAATCACATATGGAGAATTTTATCACTTTGTGTCTCTCAATTTTGTACTTTTCCATATCCTTTTTTGTTTTTCATAGAATCATAGAATCATTTAGGTTGGAAAAGACCTTTAAGATCATCTAGTCCAACCATTGACCCTACTTTACCAGGTCTGCCACTAAACCATGTCTCTAAGCACCACATCTACACGACTTTTAAACACATCTAGGGATGGTGACTCAACCACCTCTCTGGGCAGCCTCTTCCAATGTCTGATAACTCTTTCAGTGAAAAATTTTTTCCTAATGTCTAGCCTAAACCTCCCCTGGCGCAACTTGAACCCATTTCCTCTTGTCCTATCGCTAGTTACTTGGGAGAAGAGACCAGCTCCCATCTCACTACAACCTCCTTGCAGGTAGTTGTAGAGAGCAAGAAGGTCTCCCCTCAGCCTTCTCTTCTCCAGACTAAACAATCCTAATTCCTTCAGCCACTCCTCATAAGACATGTTCTCCAGACCCCTCACCAGCTTTGTTGCCCTTCTCTGGACACACC
>VFFE01007706.1:4718894-4774100 GCA_008921705.1 Burhinus oedicnemus
TTTTTTTTTTCTTTAGAGTTTTACTGTTATGGATGATTCTTATTTAACTACATTTTACATTGCAAGATAGAATTTGAGATTTAACCACAGCAAATGGTGCCAGGTGAGAGCTTTTACATATGGTTGGCTTAGACTGGAGCGCCAACCACAGTCATGCATTTTGGCCTTCCTAAGGTTTATCAGTGTTATGCAGCTGTTGCTTCTCTTAGAGAAAGTGTCAGCAAAACATAATGAGGTTACAGTGAACTCCAAAAAGCAAAAACTTTCAAAGCGAAATCACAGAGCACTGCAGCTGAAACCTCAGTCAGTCATAACTGCTTATTTACATAACATTACCCTGAAAGCTTTGCTGTAGGATTTTACTTTGAAAACTTGTCCTCTCTGAGGAGGCTTGACAACACTGTCTCTCTGTTTGTCTCTGGAACTCACACCACACTGATAAGTCTTAAGAAAGCCAAAATATGGGGCTGTAGATGCTCTTTCACCCTTGGCACAGCAATAAAGACAACCCTGACTGGCAACAGGGTTATGCCAGTCTAGGTGTGTTTGCTACTTTCTTAGTGACAGAAAGATACTTGGCTTCCGAGTTACTATATTATAATTCCCCTCTGCACTTCCAAATATGAAACCCATTAGTAATCATTAGCTGTCATTTTTTCCAAATTTCTTAGGTTTATTAATGTCCCCATGGTACCAAAAGATTATGACTGGTAGTGTTACAAGTGGTTTGGAAAATTTGTATCTATTGAAAATGCAACTCGTTTCAAAAAATAAAACATTTGACATCGATATCTGACAGCTACAATTCCTTGTTATAATTCTTTTAAAGTACTATTAGTGACACTGGCATTAAAATAGAATTTGCATGAATAAGAAAAAAGACAAAAATCTGATTTTATTTCAGTTCAACACATCTTAAAGCTATATTTCAAGAATAATACAGTCCAGTAAAGCACAAAAAGACAAAGAATTTCTAATCTACATTTATAATATATCATTCCATCACACTGAGTCATTTGAATTTTCTTCGAAGAAAAGGTCATATGATTTAAAAGCTATTTGAAGACCTGAACTAAATAAATTGAAAACTGATGCCTCAGTTTAGTTCCTACAGCACAGGATAAAATTTCTGTTCCCACTGAAGACAGTAGTTTTGTTATCATATTTGCATTTTCAGATTTGAGGTTTTTTCCGTATTCAATATTCAATGACAGAAATAATCAGATGTTCTGATTTGATTTTTGCTTCCAAGTTCATTGTGTTAAGTTTTCTTTCCAATTCTCCTATTATCCATGTTGTTTTTGTCATAGTTACCCTTCTGAAACCTGAAGTCAAATATTCATTTACCTTCTGGTCTGTACCTATTAAAACTTAAATCTCAAATCCATTTGTACTGCTTAGCAGCTCGACTTCTTCTGTTTTATTTATATTGCTAAATAACCTTTACTGCTTGTTTTCATTTCCTTTGCAAGGTCTAACTCAGCTTGACTTTTGTAAATTCTCACTTTATCCCTTCATTTTCTGGCCTCCCAAGATGCAGCTTTCATTGATGGTTAACCCTTTTTACCATTTCTCCTAGAATTTCCTGTTGTTCCAAAAATATGCTGGGAGTAGAAATTAATCCATACAGGCCTGGAGCCCTTCAGCAAAACTTTAATCAGCATAGAAACCATGATTTGGGGATCATTGCCACCCTGGGTTTTGAGACATAACAGTGTGTCCTCCCAAGACCTTTAGCTGACTTCACTAACAAAATTCCTAGTTTCTTGGTGATGTCCCATTAGAGTTTTCCTCTTCACATTGTGAAGATTCTTGTAGAACTAGTTGTATTTATCCTTCAATTTAAACTGCATCAGTTTGTGATCCCTTGGTTTAAAGATATTTACCTGTTTCCCCCATTCACATTTAAAATAGAATCCACTCTTCTTGTTTGAAAAACCTGCAGTGCCAAAAGACAGGAAAACTCAGATAGGATCTTTTTCTAACTGGTCCAAATTTTGTCTGCTAATAACTGAATCCTGAATACTTTATTTTCCATTAGCAGTATTTAAAAGGTAGAATTATTAGGAGAGTCTGATTCTTCCTACAATAAGATCCTGTTTCTTCATGGCTTATAATTTTTTGTTCAAACTGGAATGTAGACTTGAATTTTCCACACCAGGTGTCTGCCTCAGGCTAATCTTCCTCATTATTATTAGCACTAGCAACAAATTCAGATAAAAGAGTTGGGCAGCTTCCTATGGAGTGAAGTCTGGTCCATTTTGATTACAACAATTTCCCTAGAGCGAAGGGTCTGGATCTTTAGTGCTCCTTTGTAGAATCCTGGAGGTCAAGATCTTGAGAAATTTGGAAAAGGACCTGAAATTCCTAAGCCTCTTTCTCTGTGGCCACCAAATGCACATTACAAAACCAGACAAAGCATGAGTGACCTTTCATGCTGATTTTCCTAGTATATCCAGGTGAACAGTTAATTCAAGTTGCTGAAATCTGCTGCTGTAGACTGCAAGTTTTCAAACCTCTTGATGGTCACCCTGAGTGTAAGCAAGGTGCTGCATGCTAGATTTTCTGATTATGCTGATACTTTACATCATAATATCCCTGTACTTTATGTACATAGTTGTAAAAGGGGACCCACTCTATTCCTGCTTTATGGAGAGAGAGTGCTACTTGCAGATGAGCTACATAGGGAAAGAAATACAATACAAATACTTCAATACTTTTATATTCAGGACACAGGAAGACAATCATTGGGCATAAGGCAGGACTGGAGTAAAACAAAATATTAAATGTGTGCTTGTTAAGTGAGAATTCCCAGTCCAGTCCACTGTTTGAGGCAGCGATCCTTTGAGTAAAGTAATCTCTCAGTATATAATTCATGATTTATGTAAATGGGGGCTGAACTGAATTTGCACCAAATGTTTCCAATTTCCTGATTTTTTTGCCCATTTGATTTGCACCCTGAAGAACAGTATTAACTGAGGGTTTTATTTTGTATTTTTACTACTCCTGTTACTCTTAATTTTTTTAATTCAGTTCCGGTTTCTTTACAAGCTGGAGAAGTAAATCCTTTTAGCTATTACTAATTGGATCCGGGTTTAGACTGCAAGTTTTAGGCATGAATGAACAGTGCTTTACATATGTCTACTACTTGCAGGGTTACTGACCTGAAGGCACTTTTAAATTTATACAGGTCACTGAAGTCACTAATTTGTAGGGTGAAGTCTTGCCTGTGAAGACTGGTGAAATAAATAGATTCTGCCTGTTACAGAAGTAGGATTTGACTTACTATTCCCTGCAGCATTCCTTGCAATCTCACACAAACGGTGAAAACGCAAATCTCATCTACACTTGCATAAATAGCTCCTAACCAGTAAGAAGTACTTCATTTTTCCAAGAGGCCTGGGTGTGCACTGTGTACGGCATCAGATCAGCACCATTTTGTATGGTACCTCTGCACGCGACTGTGAGGGCACAGTCTGCAGCCTGGTAAACAGGAGAAAAAGTTATATTTTTAGGTAGGTTGTACATTTCGTACGGTTTCAGGTGAAAGTCATCTGTTCATCCAGAATTCATCCAGATTAAATTAATCTGTTTTCTTTGGAAGCGCATCCCAGGGCCTTTAGAGCAAAGCCCCACAAAATCCTGATTTGGAGGCTTTCTGTCTGACTTAACCTGTGATTGACTTCTATGTAAAGTTGAATTACAGACACGACAGATGTGACTTATGGAGTTGATATTGGTCTGGGACAAAAACTTTCTGAGAGACTACATTCACCTTTTTGAGATGTTTTCCTTTCCCTGGATAGTGACCAGTGGCATTTGGGGCAACAGCAGCTCAATCCAGATTTGGAGAATTGTAAGGAGGGTAGTGCTTAGTCCTACACTGGTTTCCTTGAAATCTACAGACCACCCTGAACTGAGGCATTTTAGACCACATAAATCTGACAAAAACATGAAATATATTAAACCACACACAAATGTTTTTAAAATATTATTAGGCGTTACTGCACTGGAAGGTGTTTCAGCATTAACTTTATATATACTGGCTTTGGCTGATCTTGGTTGTGCTTTTTTTATAGGTTTTGACAGTTTAATTTCCTTTTTTATTGTCATACGCTATGATTTTTGTTTTATTTTGCTGAATTTAAGTTTTTTACTGTTCCCTAAAAATTTGTGCAGCAGTTGTAAGTGAACTAGAGGCCTGTTACATGCATGTAATGGGAAATTCTTAGTGAACTCAAGACAAAGGATACATTTTAATCAGGCTTCAGAATCTGTTTGTTGTCTGTACAATGCAGCTGTTAAATTGCAGTCTCTTCAGGAATGCAATGGATATGTCACTTCTACGTCTATGGCACTTCATAAATTTTAAAACACAGCATTACCTAACCTGTAGGTAAGCATTTCTTAGCCATATATATTAACAGACTATTGTCTGAAAAGTAGGCAAGGCTTTCTGAATGGTTATTAATAACCTCCGGTTGCACAGGCAGCTAGTTGGCTAATTGGCTACATTGCTTGTCTGAAAATAAAATCACAAGTACTGAAAAGGTAAGAAACTTAGACTCTGGGTAGCATCTGATATGGTTAAAAAAATACAATAAATGTGGAGGAGAAGTGACATCTAGCAGTCATTCTGTCTCAGAGCATGGGAATCAACAATTATTTTTGATTGTCCTTGATAGGCATGTCTTTCAGAATCTTCCTGTGATGTTGGTTTCAACACATTCCAATATAACTTGTTCCATTGCATAACTGCTATTACAGAATTTTTTATACGTGAAGTTTAAATCTTCCTTGCTTGGAAGGAGGGCAGGTATTTCTTGTCCCAGATTCAGTGTATGTGAATAAGACTGATTACTTGCCTCTTTAATACTATATTCTGCCCTCAGTTCACTCTTTTATGGACCCCTTTCCTTCAATCATACTTCATAAATCTTGCAATTTTTTTGGCCTTTCTTTGTCTATGTCTGGAGTTCTCTTCTACATCCCAATGTGTTGAAGCCATCTTATACTGGGTACACCAACACTAGATGTGGACTCCATTTCAGTATGCCGTAACAGAATACATGTCATAATTAACTCTCAAGTCTTACGAGCGGCTATATGTGTTCATGGAAGTAATATCTGCCCTTTTTTGACACAGCATCTCATCTTTCTGAAGTATCTCTGCCCAATACATTATTTTCCATCCTTGTGCATTTGATTTGTCCTTCCCATTTTTACTTCTATGTGTATTGCTGTATTCAGATCTGTCTTTGTAGTTTCTCCATTTTCTCAAGATCTGCTTGAATTCCAATGCTGCCTTTCAAAATGAAATCCCTCACAAGTTGTTATCATTCACGAACTTTCTAAGTACACCTGAATTTTTGGTTGAAATATTCAGTAATATCAGGTCAGCCTTGTGAAGGGCATTAAGTGATATATCCTATCCATTCTCCAACAAGCTATTAACAAGTTTTCTGGGCAAGATTTTACAGCAGCTTTACTCAGACTATATTTTCCCAGTTGCTTTATGAGTGTCATGTAAATCTGACATCTATTACTTTCCCAGATCTTGTTATCCTGTCAAAGAAATTGAATTACATTGACATGAGTTATTCTTGACAAATTCATGTTGGTTGTGTTTTGTCTTTAGGTGAATACAAATCGATTGTTTAATAATTTCCTTCAGTTATCTTTCTATCAAAGAAAAGCTGACTCTTCTGTAGTTCTCTGTGTCCCTTTTATCCTCCCAGGCTTGTTCTCTGACTTTCTAGAACTTAATCACCTTTCACAAAACTCCTCCATTTCTCCTGCACTCGTAATGAAAGGTCTCAAATTGCTTTGACTAACTCTGTAAGTACTTTGAGGTGATGCTTGTCAAGTCCTAATGACTTGAATATATTCAACTTATTTAATTGGTTGTTCCATTCTCAGGCTGGTGTTCCTATTTCCTCATTAATAATAATTAAGTTAAGCATCTGGTCACAGTTAGCCTTTTTGTGAAGACTGAACCAGAGAAAGCTTTAAACATTTCATGTTTCCTTCAACTGTCCATTAATTGCTTGGTTTTCTCATTATACTTGCTTCTATTTTTCTCTTCTGTGTAATGTTCTTATAGAACCTTTTCCATGGCTTTTATAATTGTAATACATTTTCCATGTTATATTTTCTTTATTTGTTCCCATATACTTTTGCTATTCCTTAGTCTTTAGTTTTAGTAAAGTTTTTAGTAATTATTTTAGTAAGATTTTCCTTGGTTTTGTTTCTCATATGATTCATATTTCATTATCTGATTGTTTAAGAATTCCTAATACAGACATATAAGTAATTCCTTATATTTTCTTCTGAAGTACAAAAGTTTGTCATTGCACCTTTCACAGTCTCTTTTACAGAGACAAAAGCCTATGTCCCTTATGAAATCAGTGTTGAGAGACTCACAGAGGAATCTGTTATTGCAGTGATACAAGCCTGACTCTTCTTGTTGGTACCTGGAAAACATACAGAAGATGATATTTTCACTACAGATCAAGCCTGTCTGTCCTCTTGCTGAGAATACCAGCCCTGTGGAAAAGGACTGAATCTCCTCTTAAAAGAATATGGCAGCTGAAGCTGCAGTTTTTCATAGTCTTGAGGAAATAAGAGAAAATCTAATTGCACTTGGAAAGGAGAAGAACTGTTTTATAGTATACTGTTGTTGGATGAAATAAAAGTGGTCTAAAGAAAACTATTGTGAGTCATAAAATCTATTTTCCCTGCTTCAGCTGACTGCCTTAAGTATCAAGGTCTTTCCTGCATGCTTTCCATCTGACTCCTTAAGTGTAGAGTTCCTCACTAGCCAGTGTCCCTAAATTCGACCTTATCTTTTCAGAAAATATCTCAAAGCCTAACTTTGTCTCCAGTGAGGTAGTTCTGGAACCACCCGTACAGTAAGCGTTAAAGATGGAACAACATTGGAATTAGACAGCCGATTGCTGATTACCATTTTAGTGCTTTATATGGCTCAAGCTTTTTGGTGCTGTATGGGAATAGATATGCTGGCTCCCATAGAAATGGATCTACTACCAATAATCTTTAGAATTCCAGTTTCTATTTTTCACTTACATGCAACATCCTACTTTTTTTTTTTTTTGTAATACAGGCATGTTTGTTTTATCTGAGACTAATAAATTTGGTGTACAAATTGCTTAACAGATTGTGCACTATCCCAGTCATCCCTGGTGAGAAGGTATTATTGAGGCACTTCAGAGTCTAGAAAAGCTGTAGATATGTATAAAAATAATGAGCATCCTATCCATGTGCACCTATGAGTATCTTTTCTAGTGGCTAAGGACTATTCTTCAAAGGTAACAGGTGACTTAATGAAATAGAAATTCTTGACTTGTATCATTAGATTGTTTTTTTAAAAGAAAATATCTCTCTCATAAAAAAATACAGGTCTTCTACTTTTAATAAATGAATTATGTTTATTCATTTTAATTTCCTCTAGAAGACCACTGGTTAGGTTGAAGGTACTGCTGATAGACATTTTCTGAAGTATCAGAAGACTTCAGTCTTTTCTCCTACCCTTCTCTCACATTTTCAGGCATTAAATGATCATAGCCTATATATTAACTGGTGGAGATCAACATGCCAGCATTTCACCAAACCCTGCAATTTGCTTGTCGCACAAACACTAATACTAGTAGATCGTCTCAATTTGTTATTTAATAGTTACATCCCTGTCATCAGACTGACATGAGCAGTGGGTTTAATTTAATTAAAACGTTGTCTGGGTTTTTTTTTTTCCACAAAGGAACAGCATTTGACTTTGTTTCAAGCATAACTTTAAACAGTTAAAAAACAAACAAACAAAAAACCACCACCACTGCCACCCCCAAAAGCCTAATATGAATAGTTTCCCTTGTCCTCAAGATATCAATCCATTTCTCTTTTCTTTCACGCTGAACACCCTGCTAAAATCTGAAAGGCCACTTTTTACACGTTGCCTTCCAAATAGCTGCTAGTCCCAATTTTCCTCAGCTGCCCTTCTAATGATCACTGGGTCATTAGTCCACCTTTCCCCAGGCTAATTGCCAGGACAGCCCACCTGGCTGTTTTTCAACAGAACCACAAGTATTTGGGTAACTGGAAAAGCCCAGCTACAGAGAGGCAGACACAAAAAGAAAAGCAGGGGATGGCAGGACAAGACAATTTTCTTTGCTCCATGCATAACATTAGTTTGCCAAATAATCTTGTTACAATGACAGGATTACTTTTAGAGACTATGAACAAAATATATACACTACAGGCTAAGTATATAAATAAAAAGCCAGATACAGCCTCTGTTTCAAAGCCTGCATTTTTTTTCCTTTTTTTTTTCTTTTGGTTAAAAAATTTTCCATGTTCCTTTCACATGGAACATCCTGCAACACTAACTTCTGGCACTGATGAAGTGCTTGGTTATTCAGTCTTTGAAAAGGAATTTGGCACCAATATCCTGGCCAATATCTCAGCCTGGTAACTTCATGATTCCTGTTCTGAGTGTCCATAACACGATCTTCCTTTGATCAGAGTAATTTTGTTTATAAATCGTGCCCTGTACTTGCTCAGCAAAGGCACAGAAAATGCAAATGTATTTCTAAATAGCATATTTGGTCCAGGGACTTGACTGGTAGCACTGTGTGGGGTGCCAGGCAATCAGTGTACCGGGAATCATAGCCCACCCAAAGTGCCGTAGAAGAGATACTTTCTTCTTGTAAAGGTAGGAGCTAATCAGTCTGAATCTGATCACTTGCATGAAAGTTTGAGGACTCAGGTTAGAGCTGATTCTGTTCCTACCCACAAACAAGATGGTTTCTGAAAATATTACTGAACACGTATAGTATTTACAGTGATATAAACAAGAAAAACATTATATTGTCTTACCTTAGTGCTTGTTTTATAGGTCATACAATACCGACAGCGGTTCCAGCATGCTTATTTTTTTGAGAGGTATTAAAGGCAATTTTTCTTAAAATCTCAATTTAACACTCTAGTAACTAGAATATGAAAAACAACCAGGTTTTTAGCTCTTAAGAAATTCTAGATACTCCTCCATGGGCAACAAATGGGAGCTGATGAATATTAGCTCTACCAAACCTTTCCAGTTTGAGCGTACTTCAACATGATCACAGTCTTTCATACTCAATCACGCTTTTTGGTAAAATAAATGTTCAGTGTGGGTGGGAAATACTGTAGATAATTAGTGTTTTAAATATTAAGAATACTTTTTTCTAAACAATGCCACAGCAGATTTACTGCTGTTTTATATCCCTCTGGTGTTATGTGTATTTAATTAAAATACACAATTATTAAACTTATACTTCAAACTTCAGCAAACAAATATGCATATGCTTTCCCATCCTTTATTAAATGCTGAATTCCCAGTTTCTATAGCATGACCATTACACATAGCACACTACACCCCAGCCCTCCATCACTGAGGAAGAATGGCGCTTTTCCTTCCTCTCAGGGAACAGTCTTGGAATCGCCACAGCCAGTAGTATTGCAGCCCCTCACTCAACAGTTGACGGATCTGCTGTTAAAGCACAAAAATACATCCCAAATGCCAGAGGTACGGGAAGCCAGAGTTCCTGTGTGCAAGAGCTACCCCAGTCATAGGCTCAATCCTGCCGGCTGCTGTTCCTCCGTGTTGACTAACCCTCAGCTCTACCTCTCCCCTCTCCAGGGGTGCCTGGTGGCTAGACTGTCCCACAGCAAAGCTCCCTCCCCTGTGCAGTGTCAGGAGCTAGTAAGTTTTCTATCCAGTAACCACTATCTCCTGCTTCTGGACGCATCGGGGTTTACCAGCAGGGTGCCTGGCCCTGAATGATGAATGTCTAAAATCCTCGTTTCCTCTCCACTGTTCCTGCCCACCTCCTCCCATTCATGGGCCTTAACAAAGCCAAATGCTTCAGCATGAAGCAGGTGTGTTACACATGTGCTGCTGAACATCTGGCTAATCCTCTGTGGGGGCCAGAGAAGTGTGCAAATCCTAGAATGGGCAACACTCCAGGAAAAAATATGAATCGCTAGCTCTGTAAGCAAACTATTTCTGGTCTCAATTGAAATCCAGGCTTACAGCTCTCTCATTCTCCATCAGCCCACTGAATTGGGGTTTTGATCTGCCTAAGTTTAAAGACAGAGTATGCATAGTGTGATTTATTTTATATACATTCTAGAAAAATACTCATTTATACATATGTTTTCACACCTTGAAACAATTATGGTCCCAAGAGTGGTGTGGTTATAAAGAAAATGAGTAAGAGGGAAAATGTCATTTTGGGTCTTTAATACTGCTGTGCATTCACAGCTTCCTTTGAAATTGTGGCATGGGTGCATCTGAATGGGTGACTTACTCTTTTTTTCTATCTGAAGTGTGATTTTGATCACACATATACACGAAATACCAGTAATTGCTGCTTCCCTTCATCATGCTTCATGCTGCTTTCATCAAATTGTATTTTTATAGACTTCTGTATGACTCATATCCTCACATTTTCATCCTGCTAGTCCCTTGAGGGATTTGTTCCAGATCAGATATAAAACCAGAAGAACGTGTTTTCTGAATCTAATAATGTTGCAGCTCACAACAGTGAAAGGTTCATCTGAAGATCTGATCTCAAATGTCAGGATGATAGAAATCACATGGAGTTAATGCTATGGCATTTAAAATATTTTTGGCCCAACTGTCTCATGAGCAAGTGGTGAGATTTTGGTATCATCAAACTGGAACTTTTGCTCTGATTTGATCTTTAATCAAGAGCCTCTAGTCTTCATGTAGCCTGCATTTAAACAGTGTTTTTCTGACATATATGAATTAGTTTTTGAAGATGCAGCCAGAAAATTGGAGGGCTGCATTCCAAACAGAACTTTGATTTCACTCCATGCCCTTTCTGAAGTTCTTAATGCATAAAGTGCATAAAATGCAATGAACAGGGTAAAAGTCTACTTTTGTGGTGAAACTGTTACTGGGATTTTGCCTCAGAGTAAGAATGTCTGATTACCATTCTCCTTTGCTCAGACACAAGGTAAGACTTAATAAACAGCATTAAATCCTTGCAGAGAGAGATATGGTAAACATAGAGTATTTTTCATTGCTGGAAATTGAAGAGTTCTTGAAGAATCTATTACATTTATAAATCAATACAGATTTTTGCAAAATGAGTAATGACAGCATTAAAAAATTCATCACATTAAATATGTATAAATACGTTCTTTAATATTTGTTTGATTTTGCTTTACCAGAGGCATAGAAAGAAAGATATATTTTAAGTAGAATTTTTTATGCAAGTATAATCTTAAATAGAATTCTTAATTGTAAAATAGAATTTTTAATGGAGCTACAGAGATCGGAGTCTAATGCTCTCAGTAAGTTATTCATTTTTGTTTCTTTTCATGAGCTTGTGGTAGTTCGAATAGACTGTAGAAAGCTTTTTCCAACTTGCTGTCACAAATCCAGTGAGGACCAGCAAAACTAAGCTGGCTGATTTATGTGATCTGTTTCACTCTTTAATAGAGGCAGAGGCTAGCAAGAGTAGCAAAGACTACATCATGAACTAAAAGAATTATTTCTGCAACAAAGTTTGATGACGGTTTAATGTCCATACAAGTGTTTGCATGGGAAAATTTTGTATTCCAAAACCAGTGGGCCCAATTCATCCTTGAAATAGTAAACCTCAGGTGTTGAAAATATTAACAGCAGAGTGTCTGTCATTGGAACCAGGATATATATTCTGATGCATTTCTTTAGGTAACAGCGGTAGACTGAAGGTAGGCTCTGTTCCTCAAGATCAGGATGCATCTTCCAAAGATTGTTGCATGATTTGCAAAATGGGCAGTCCACACTCCTTCTTCCCATTTCCTGTTTTCGAAGATGCATAACGATGGTGTCATATCTCTCCCCCAGCATGCTTTGGACTTGGCCAAAAAGAGGTCAGTGGAGACTCCCCACCTGTACTGACAGACATTTAAGTGAGTGGAGGCACTTTAAAGAAGTGAAGGGCAAAAACAGTGTCATTAAAGGACATTTTTGAGGAGCTTGAAAGAGAGAAAAAAGGTATGACATAAATGGAAGAGGTCAGATTAAGATATTGTTTACAAGAGTTTTGCTAATATGAAGAATGTCGTTTTTCTGAAAGACAGAAGTCCATGTGGCTCCTGAATTTTCTTTGGAGGTTCTCTAAAGAACAAGAGTTCTCGGCAGACAAGCAGTGAGCAGAGTGAAGGATATATGCATATGGTTTGGAAACAGCAGATTTTAGGCAACAGGAATGATTTAAGATTAGACAGTCTTCTGTCTGTTTCTGCAGGACTTGAAGACTAATAGCAGCCAGAGAAACCCTCCCCTGCCATGTTGTCCTGTTGTGGAAGAAACAGGTCAAATTTTACCGTCATGCTTTGAACGCTGTACTGGACACCTCAGCAGGTGTTCAGTTTTTCATTGGGTTCTGCTCTCCACTCTTCACAGAATCACAGAATCACCAGGGTTGGAAGGGGCCTCTGGAGATCATCTAGTCCAACTCCCCTGCCAGAGCAGGGACACCTAGAGCAGGTTGCACAGGACGGCGTCCAGGCAGGTTTTGTATGTCTCCAGAGTCGGAGACTCCACCACCTCTCTGGGCAGCCTATTCCAGTGCTCTGCCACCCTCAAAGGAAAGAAGTTCCTCCTCATGTTTAGATGGAACTTCCTATGGTCAAGCTTGTGCCCGCTACCTCTTGTCCTGTCACTGTGCACCACTGCAAAAAGAATGGTCCCATCCTCCCGGCACCCTCCCTTTAAGTATTTTTAAGTATGGATGAGATCCCCTGTGAGTCTTCTCTTGTCCGGACTAAAAAGTCCCAAGTCCCTCAGCCTTGCCTCATAAGAAAGATGTTCCAGCCCCCTAATCATCTTTGTAGCCCTCTGCTGGACCCTCTCCAGCAGTTCCCTGTCCTTCTTGAACTGGGGAGCCCAGAACTGGACACAGTACTCCAGATGTGGCTTCACCAGGGCAGAGTAAAGGAATTTTCCTTTTGCAATTTTCCTATTCCTCTTGGAATAGGAATTTTCACTGTTGCAGTACCCACTTCATTTCTGTTGTCCAGCAGTGCTGGGCAGCCCTAGCCTTTCTCTTAGGCACCAGCATTGCACAAGTTCTCTGCTTCTCATGGATACAGATGTTCTTTTAGTCTACTTTGCTGTCTCCCCTCCCCTCCTGCTCCAACAGCCCTCCCGCCTCCTTTTGCCACTGCCACTATTCTTCAGTGCCTTTCTTAAATTGTGGGGCTGAGCAAGGTACCACCCAGCAGCCTGGTAACTGTGATGGCACAAACAGTTGTGGACTTGCTGTCTAGAGACATCCCTTAGAGATCCATCTCCAACAGCTGAATTCTTTGTAGTTAAAGGCAATCCATTTTGAAAAGGTGAATTTGGGGGCAAATATGGCACAGCTGCACTACTACAAAATTCTTTTTATGTGGCGTAGTGATATAGTGTCAGAGCACCACCAAAAGCACACTACATTATTTGTTAACACAATAACCTGCAGAGTGATAGACAGAATGTAAAGGGTTTGCTATAGAAAAAAATATATAGCCTTTTCAGCAGGAACATGCAGCAGAGTGCTCGAGAATGACTGTTTCAATTGCTTAGATTTCCTTTGATCCCCTTGCAGGATCTTGGAGACCCCTTAAAGATGTCTTTCATTCCCTTGAGAGGAATGTAAAACATTATTACAGTGAATAGTGTGTTTTATCAGTTTTAAGGCTGTGAATAAAAAAGGCAAAACAAATCCCAGCCTACTATTCAGAAATGGAAAAACAGAAGTCTGTAGGAGAAATATACTCTTAAACCTAAAAGGATTTTAAAGGCTTTTAAAGTGAAAAAATGGAATTGTGCAGATCTTAAGGCAGGTTTCCTTGTGATGTAGTACAGTTTGCCTAATTGGTCATTCAGACTCTGTCACTGATTTCACACTGTTTATAGCTATGGTTAACAATGCAATAGTCAGTTTGTACTAAACAACTATGAGCAGTTTGTTTCATGTCGAAATCTTCAGTGAAAATCTGTAGAATTTAAATTTATATATATAAATATGTACATACATATACATATATATAGTAAAAACAAAGGAAACCTTTGAAGAAAAAAAACCCCTCCTTGTTTAAAAATCCTTCAAATGGTCCTTTACAGAAAGCTATTCCTGCTGAGCTCAAAAGAAAGTCCTTTTCCTTTATGCTGAACTAAAGCTTTTTGTATGTTGTCGTGAAGTAGAACAAGGAAACATAATTCATGTGAAACCAAAATATATTACTTGTAGAATGATGCTAATTTTAACCTATTTTTTAAAAATAGTACCTTTGTACAAAAGTTATTCAGGCTTACTGAACTATTAATACAATTTTACTTTTCAGTGTTCAGAGTAGTTGGTGCAGCTTGCAGCATTGTGCTCTGTACCGATCAATTCTGCTGTGCGTAGGGACTGTTCAAAACAAAACAAAACAAGACAAAACCCCCTGACTTTACCAGCATGAAACCTCTGGAAATACGGTTCTTGTATATTAATAAGCTGTTCTATGCTTTCAAAGAAAGGAAAAATTGCTGCCTGGATTGATTTGTAAGATTGCTTGCTACCTTTTCATTTGAAGTATTGTCCTAGGCCTGTTGCTCTGGTCATGTTCTTTTATTTAAAAAAAAGAGGAGTTAATAGATTCTGAAAACAGATATGTACAACTCTGAACTCATATTAATTCTACTTGATCTCAAAGCATGTATTTAGTCAGACAAATTCATTTTGCAACATTTAGACCTGAGAGCATATTGTCTAGTGAGTGGAGTGCAGTGAGTTGAAGCCTGATAATTGAATGCAACAAAGTCATGCCAGTTTTCTTAAAAAAAAGCCAAACAAAACAAACAGAGTGCATTAGGTTTTCAACATATTTTGAATACTTCTATTTCAGTTTTCATACACTCAAAATGATTTTTTTGGCCTCCATTCTTCATTATCATCATCAGGCATCTGCTAAGATCTCACAACTTTTTGATCTCAGGTGAAAAGCAGCATAGGAAAGATAACAGGAGATGTAATTAAGGTACACTTAAGGTATGTGAAATTCACATGTATTATACAATCATCTAGATTAAAAGAATATTACTAGGGTCAGCAAGTCAGATGCTTGAAATTTAAGAGAAGACAGTTTCACAGCTAAACAAACTATCCAAATTTCTATCCCTTTGGGAATACACTATGACAGAAGAATATTTCTTCACATTATGGATGTTCACTCCACAGCTTTGGAAGCTCCTGGATGTCCACAGGACAAAGGCAGCAGTGTTGGTGGTATTGTTGCTGCTGTATTGACATGGTGGCAACATTCTTAGCCTTGAAAGACTGTACTGGGTTTGCGTGGTAAGGTTTTGGTAGCGGGGGGCTACAGGGATGGCTTTGGTGAGAAGCTGCTAGAAGCTTCCCCCATGTCCGATAGAGCCAATGCCAGCAGGCTCCAAGAGGGACCTGCCACTGGCCAAGGCCGAGCCCATCACTAACAGTGGTAGCACCTCTGCGATAACATATTTAAGAAGGGGAAAAAAACTGCTGTGGAGCAGCAGCCGGGAGAGAGAACATGTGAGACAAACAACTCTGCAGACACCAAGGTCAGTGGAGAAGGAGGAGGAGGAGGTGCTCCAGGTGCTGGAGCAGAGATTCCCCCGCAGCCCGTGGTGAAGACCATGGTGAGGCAGGCTTTCCTCCTGCAGCCCATGGAGGTCCATGATGGAGCAGATATCCACCTACAGCCCGTGGAAGACCCCACGTAGAGCAGGTGGATGCCCAAAGGAGGCTGTGACCCCATGGGAAGCCTGTGCTAGAGAGGGTCCTGGCAGGACCTGTGGACCCGTGGAGAGAGGAGCTCACACTGAAGCAGGGAAGAGCGTGAGGAGTCCTCCCCCTGAAGAGGAAGGAGCGGCAGAGACAATGCGTGATGAACTGACTGCAACCCCCATTCCCTGTCCCACTGCACCGTTTGGGAGGTGGAGACAGAGGAAGAAGGGAAGAAGGGAAGGGTGAGGGGAAGGTGTTTTAACATTTTGTTCTGTTTCTCATTACTCTACTCTGACTTTTGTTTAGCAATAAATTAAATTAATTTCCCCAAGTCAAGTCTGTTTTGCCCTTGATGGTAATCGGTGAGTGATCTCTCCTTGTCCTTATCTTGACCCACGAGCTTTTCATTATATTTTCTCTCCCCTGCCCAGCTGAGAAGGGGAATGATAGAGTGGCTTTGGTGGGCACCTGGCATCCAGCCAAGGTCAACCCACCACATTATTGTGGCAAGGATCTGATGTTTTTTTGAAGAAAAAAAACAAGAAAGTGGAAATAGCAAATTGTAAATGTAGATTTGACAAAATGTTAAGTGGAATTTCATGGGATAAAAACACTTCCATCAAAATTCTGCTGCCAATGATGATGTTCCATCACATTAAAGAACAAAAGACTTAACAGAGAATAGCGTTTTACCTAAATATTGGGATCCCTGCTTGGAAGTGAAGAATCTGTAGAGGAGAATTGGTCTGCATTAACAGCAGCACTGGTAGGATTTAACACTGGAATGATCTTTGATGAGTCTTTCTCCTGTGTTCCAAACTGACACTAACACAGGGATGGTGCCATCCACATCTGAATAACTAAGGAAAAAAAAATGTAGTAAAGATGTTGAGGGTTTTTTGCTAAGTGAGAACTGTATATTACCAAATAGCAATACCTTTAAAAACTTTATGTAAGCAATTTTAGTGCTCATAAAATGAGAAGAAGCTTTGTCCATACATTTTTAGTGTGTTATTCATAGTAGAAGATCACGGGCTCTTTCATAGTTAAAGTTGAATTAACTTTTTTCTTTTTAAAGATTCATTTTTCTAAGGTTGTAAAATCCATGTATTTTCCTCATTTGCCTTCATGGTTACCTTGGAGCTTCTTTAAATCAAGGAATCTTGAGGCATAGCCTCCTGGTATGTTTTAAAGTTAATGATTACTCTAATTTTTTTATGTTTTGCACAGACATGGTGACTCAGGTCACAACCTCCCTTATGGTTTTAAACACTTATGCTTTATCTGATCTAGTGCATAGCTCCAGCTAACACACAGAAAAGATACAATTGAAAAGAAACACCAAAAAGGAGTGTGGTCCCTGGACTGGGTGAAGCCAAACACTCACACATGAGATGGCATGTGATGCTCATTCACGCTCACCAGCCAAGAGATTGTCTTGACATGTAGTGTTAGCACAACTGAAGGGAGGGGAAGTGAGGGGACTCTGGGAGGACATGCTGTGACCGCTGACCATGTGTGCACCCAAGCAATTTAGGTTTAAAGTCTTCTTTTGCAGAAACCGGAGTTTTCTTTAGGCATGCGTTTAAAATTTCCTTCTGCTGGAGGGTGAACACCCTGGGGGGAGGGTTATAATCTGAGTAAAGAAGATCATTCAGAAATTGCTCAGATTGTTTCAAAAAGAAATGAATTACAAATGTAAGTGTTTGATGGGGAGGGTTTAGTGGTTTGGGAACAGAGATGTAGACGAGAAAAGCAAGTTGTGTTTTTAACTCTGTTATGAAGAAAAGACAGCATTGAGAAGGTTGATAATGAAAAATAGGTGGAAGAATGAAGTAATGGAGACAGAGTCACAGGGAGAGAAATTAAGAATGAGAATGGGTTGAATACCTGGATTTGTGGGATAATAGAGTCAGGCTGCCTGTCCTTATCAATTCTTTTTCCTCTTACATCTCTGCCAAAATGCAAGCAAACAACATGTTGTTCTATTTTACTTGCTCTATTACATATTATAAGCTGAAACAGCAGATCTCTGATTTCAGGGCAACCTTGACATTTCCTTCTGAGCCCTAATCTGGTAAACCTACCCTTCTTGGTGAGGAGCTGTAAACTGGAATGAAGAAAACATTCACCAAAAGCTAACCTTGCCAACAGAATTCAGCTGAATTTTGGCATGTCTTCCTTGTGGAATTGAATTCATAGCCCCAGCTAGGTGTTTATAGTCTCTGAGAAATGTATAGGATAGTAAGGTGCCAAGGAACTGAATTCACAACAGCCAGCATTGAATAGGATTGAACATCTAAGCCAGCAAACCTGCAATCCACTTTTCTCCTGAGTTTTATGCTCTTCACTGTGCCTGTGAAGCTAAAATTCACAGCCTAAAACCTTCACATAATTTAAGGTGCTGAGTCATCCTGTTGGGTAACTAATACACTCTAAAATATAACAGTAGTAGTAGTGTCCAATGGTTGTAAACTTATCAGTTTATAATAGTCTTTTGGTTTGAATGCTTGCCTGTGAAATATATCTTCCAGAGGGAGATCAAATCCTCACTTCCAAGAAAAATGCCCTAGCTATGAGACAGAAGCAAGACTTGTAGCAGTCCTTGGGCCAGAGCCCAGAAACTATGACTCCCAGATCCAATGTCTCTTCTGTGGGCTCCTAAGAGCACGATTCTTGTATGAACTGGGCAAAACTCCCATAAGTTTTCTGTTCTTTTTGCATAGTATCTAGCTTCAGTAGGAGTGATGGAGCATGTCCTCACATCTCATTGTTTCAAATCTGATGGTTAGATCACATTTCTGAGCACTGGAAATAGTGTTTTGGGACTCCTTCTTATGTCCCTCCTCATCATTTTCAATTGCCTATGTACCTCTAAGATTTTCTAGACAGTTTAAAGTAAGTTTTGTCAAAATGCTTTTGCTTTAAAGCTGTATTAACATCTCCTTCAGGTGAAAAGACCATGCCATAATTCTCAGTCATCTGAGATCCATAGCACATTTCTTTCCAAAAAAAATCCCATTTGAGTTGATGTGCTTGAGGTCTTTATTTATCAAAAAGGCATTGCTTTCAAATGTCACACAGCATCTGAAAACTAGCACTGTTATTCCTAAGCAATCATGGCTATTTAAACATAGGAGTTCTCTAAAACATATGTGCTCACTGAGGTTTTCTTAAAATCCTCTGTGCCCCACTGGAGCATAATAAGATATATTAACTATGCAAGTGTAGGATTAACTGAGCAAGGAGTCTCTCAGATATAAACCTCCAGCCACCCCAGGAACTTGTGGAGTACACACATTCTACCAGTCATTTAGAAAACAACTAAACCATGGGATTTTTTTAAGGTTTTTATCCTCAGGCCAAGGCTCCACTGATTCCCCTAATATTGTAGTTGCTTATCATATAGGATTTAGCTTCCTTTTTCACTGCTTCTGAAGAAAGAGTAAGGAAAGTTAAATATAAAGGCATCTGGCTGTGAGGAGCTTAAGAGAGTCTGGTAGTCCCTATTTTAGCACTAAAGTCTTAAGGAGGCGTTCCTGGTATATGTCTACCCAGGAAATAGCTATAATTGAGATGGGAGCAGGATATGGGCTTTAATGCAGGGGGTGGATTAGTAGAAAGGACAGTATAATAACAATGGCAGTGTAATGATTTGGTTGTCAAAAGGGGAGAAGGGATTCTAATACCTGGCATAGATGTCTTTACATCTGGTTTAACAGATTTGCTCTTTGAGAGTAGCGCATAGGTAGGAAACTGCTGTCAGACCTCGAAATGTAAACACGACCCTGCTTTGTTGGAAAGAAGATACTGATTGTGCTATAGGTGACACAGATACTGTTACCTGAATGATATTACCTGCAAAAGTGAAAAGGGGGGGGAGCCTTTTGTGAACATGTATGGTTAATGCTAGAGAGATTAGAATTAAATTTGAGTTAGCATATACCTTAATAATTTGTTTCCTGGCTCTCAGATATAAGCATAACTCTGCTTAACCTTCCAGAAAGGCACAAGACATTTCAAAGCAATCTTGACAAAGTGAATCGGGAAAAGCTGTGCCATTAACAGTGTATTCTAATGTAATGGTTGACCTTTGGTCTCTACAGGGTGTCTGTGGCATCAGTTCAACATAGCATTTAAATGTATGCAAACGATGAACCTGATCCACTGTTCAGAGGCATCTCTGGAAACCTTTCCAAAGGACTTTTGGATCAAGGCAGTCTAACAGGCACTGCTGTTTTGTCAATCAAGCCTTGAAGATATCACTTTGAAAATATTCTCCTGAAGGAAATTTCAATAATCTTCAGTATAATTGGAACCTTTGTCTGGAGCTACTTAATTCCCCCTCATTTCTATGGATTTTCTTCTTTGGTTATTTGCTGTAAAGCTATTACATGTTCACTGTATGCATCAGGTTGACCACAGAAAAGTTCTGCCAGCACAAAGGCTGGAGGTTTTTCTCCCCCTAAATGTTATTGAAGCTAATTATACTCATTACCTATTTATAGAAGAGTCCATTTGTACCTTACTGCTAGCATCTTCCTTCTGAACAAGCCTTAATCCACTTGAATTTACAGTGAACTTACAGAATTGTCTCAGCTGTTGGGTGATTCACCAGAGACTCTGTTTTGATATTGGTATGCTTCTTCTCTTGCTAAGACAGAGAAATAAAATCTGAAAGAGAATTGCAGGCCCCACTGTCCTAGCAAACCACTGTTGAACTCGAGATGTATGTGGGGCAGAAAGGGAATGCGTATTCAAATTGGTAAGCTGTGGCTAAGCTGCTCATCATGCAGTTATGATTAATTTGCTGGGAGAGTGTGAACTAGACAGTTTTTGCATCATGAAGAGGAAAAACAATTAAGCGGTTGCAGTATCGGACAGAAAATACTATGTGGTGGGCAGCACTCGAACTCTTTTCCTCTAGATATGCAGATATGCATAGTTTTTCGCAGTAGTTTACAATGAACACATTATTCTGCTTTAAATATTCCTCAGACCTGTTTCACATACGACAATTTATCATTCCCACACATTACTAAGTCATGAGAAATACTAATTAAAAAAAAATCTTTATTTTTTTAAAGTGGAGTACAGCTACATCAGCTGTGGTTACTGGTTTGATTTCAAATCCAGAAACCACAATAAAGGCTGTTTTCCTTACATCAGATGTGGTGATTAATATGTGGTAGACTTGGGCTCCAGATTTTTACAGCTCTGTTAATTGATCACGAGCCAGAGCCTGGGGCTGTATAATTAAGTTAGCTGGAAAATTAATGCAGGAAATGGCTTCTAGATTTGATTGGTTTAAAAATCTATGAATACACTTATTTAATCCTTTTGAATTAAACTTGGTGCCAAAAAAATTATGTTAACTACGTCTGCAATTTCATAACTTCAGGGCAGTATTCTTTTTGTGCCTTTGCAATCAGCGATGTTTGCAGGAAATAGTCATCTTAGACGATGCAGTAAAATGTCTGTCACTGGTTAGAGATGTTGGATTGTCCGTGCCTTTGGTCTGATGCATATAGGCACAGACATTAGGTTAACTGGGATCTAGGGACCAAATATCCTTACTTACAGCTCAACGGTGGATTGCTGTGCATGTGCAAAAGCCCTCTGGTAAATCATGCTCTATGTAGGTGCAGCTTTTACCTGCACATTGTAGGACAACAAGAACAGGGCCTCATTAAACAGTGATTGATCTTATGTATGGTGCCTATAGTATGGGAAAGTAGGTATGTTCTCTCTCCCTTGTATTCTGAGATTGAATGAGGTCTCCAAACAAGATTAGAAATGCTTTAGCAAAAACATCCTTGAAAGAAGGGTAAGGAGTAACTAAATACTCTCTAGTTCCGAGCTCATGCATTGCCTTCCCGTAACTCAGGAGTAAATATAGTCAGCAATTATACTGAACTCATTGTAATTAAAGTCAGTGTAGTAAGTCAATGTAATACTGGAGACGGGGAAATCAAGTTTAGGCTTAGTGAATAATGAAGGTACCAAGTGTTTTGAGAAAAGGTGTTTTGTTTTGTTTTAAATAAATTAATGTATACCAGTTTAGGTCACACAATATGTTCAGCTTATTCTGTCTTGGGTTGTTTGTCATTTGATACCACATTAAATGACTGTTACTCAGCAAGTTGTAGGTCTTCATAGGATCATTTTAGGGCTGCTTTTCCTCACAGATGGGACGTGACATTACAAAGCCAAGGGAGAAGGAAAAAACATCATGGACAAATAAAAGTGAAGTAAGAAATAGCTCTCTAAGGACTTGCACTTTAATTGCATTTAGTCTTGTCAAAGAGAAAGAACCTTAATTGAGGGACCTTTAATGGTAATATATGTAGAGTATAAAATATTTTGTTAGAAAAAATGCAAGGCAAAAGTAGAAAGCCCATTACCGAAAGTGCACCAGGCATCAGTAATAAATAAACCAAGACTGAACATAATTGGGGTGAAGGGTTATGGTTGTACAATTAAAGTTGCTATGCTAAGGTGATGTCCTAACATTTCTAGCACTGCCAAGAGGCAAGTCTTTATTCTAACTTTTAGAAGCAAGCTTGTGTGAAGGGAGAGAAAGTCTTGCCCTGCTTTATTTGCTTTATTTGGGGGCTACAGAAATGCTAGACCAAAACTGAGGTTGTCTCACCTTCCTCACAGTTCTTGTTAACTGGCTGGTGGAGCAAAATGAGAACTCAATATGCATATATCTGCATATTATTCTAAAACAGCAACAGATGATCAAATTAGTAAAAGGAAATACTGTTGCTCTGGGAATTTAACATTTTTAATGTTATCACTGAACATGAACTACAAGCTTCCACATTTTTAAATTCCTAACCGGCATTTTAATAGTGAACCATGGTTAAAGAAACCTCTTCATTAACTTTTTTATCAGGATAAACTGTTCTGAAAAGAGAGCTTTTATAATTTCTCCTGCAGCCTTGCTTTTGTCTGTATGAGTTATTAATCACAACCTTATAAATGATAGAGATTCAACCAAGAACATCAGTATTAATTTCAAACTATTCCAGATTTTTAAATCCTATAGAATTATACATAGCTTGAGTAAATCTCAGACTTCTTCCAGATATACTTTTTCTGTAAAGTGAACAGATTTAATGTAAGAATCTTTAGAAAGTAGAAAAATATAGGCAACGTTTCAGACATGACAGGTAAAGTTATAAAGATGAATAATATTTAGGGAGGAGTTAGGAAGTTTGTAGAACAAATCATCAGCAGTGTTTATTTTACTACCTTCTCATCTATTTTAGTCCCTTGCAAGTTCTTCTTTTGACTAATGTACGCACTACCTCCCTTCTGGTAGGAAGTTGAGGTTTCCTTTCTTTGCCATCACAAACAGTGGTAATAATTAGCTAAACAAGGATATATAATAAGGGCTTGATTTTCTTCCACTGGTGATGACTGAAAAATTGTAATGGGGACAGTTTGTTTTTCTTCTTGTGTGACGTGCTGCCATTTACAACTTTATGGAAAGCAAAACCAGTGTCATTATGTTTAATTAACATTTACCGTGTACTTTGCTCTATTACAAATTATTATGTGAAATGCACTGTTTGAGGGAATCTGTGTCAGCACCTTCTCCAGAAGTATGTGGTTTTAAGAAGATTAGCACCCTGAACACACCAGGATTTACATACAAGGGTTGCCATCCTGTGGTTTTTATTCAGACAAAACTTCTATCCAGCTTTGTATGAAAATTTCAGTGTTAGCTCCAAAAAGTTCTATTTCCTGTTATGTGGCTGTGCCAGTAATGCCAACACTGGGGAGTTTGGATGAGTTTTTATCGTGCCCCACACAATTGCACATTATGTTGTCTATAGAATCATTTCAGGATTCCCTTTCTTCACAGTGGGAGATAAAATTGTATGTAAAATTCTGATGGGCAAATAAAAGTGAAATACAAACTCTGATACTGATATTTATTAGGAACATGATCCATGTAGGTTTACCTGAACATGTCCCCTCTGCCTGTCTGAAAGTTGTTTCTGGGCAGAAATTGAAAACTTTGAATATTTCAGTGGGGAATGCAGGCTGGATCTAACACCTCTGCTGTGCCTGAGCTCACAGGCAGCCGGTACACACAGGAAATTTCATGTGCAAATCCAACATTCTACACAGCACTGGGCCATATATTTCTGTGTAAAAAGTCCTGGGAAGAATATTTCTGGTACTTCTTGGCAGAAGTAGGGCAACATTACTTCATCATCCAAATACTATGTATTTGCTGTGTCTTTCCTAGGAGTTCTCCGCTCTTACATTTCCCAGTGAAGGTTCTGAACTGGAAATGCTGTGTCCTCCTGGCAGTCAATAGCAGCTTTTTCCTTTTTTTTTTTTTTTTTCCCTTCAGTTTGGCTAGTGAATTAATTCTGTGGGACTTGGTCTTCAAAGGCCCTGCAGTCTTGTAGAGAAGAAGCCTAAGGTCACACTGAAGGTCAGTTTGAGCAAGACTCTAGCGTACAGTATCTTACTGACTTTATTTTGGTCAAAAATGTGAAATTAGCATTGGAACTTAAATCCTGTTCATATATGGGGCTGTAGTAAGTTTTGCATCTTATTCACTGAGTTAAGTATTCAACAAATACAATGATGAGGCATATATCTACACAAATCTATGAATTTTCTAAGGTCACAGGGAAAATTCTGTGAATCCCAGGTCTCAGCGTAGAGCAATAAAGTGTAGGGTGCTGAGGCTTTTTGCCTTTTTTGCCAAACCACACCACTGGTAGGACAGATGGGTAGTTCTACACCTCTGACCTTGCAGCTGGTGACATTTCCAGACCCTTGGAGGCATCACACTGGGCCCAATATGAGTGGCTGTAATATTGTTCCAACAAGAGTAGTGCCCCATTATGTAAAGAAATACCTGCAGGCAGGTGGAAGCCAATGCAACAACTAGTTTCCAGCTCCTCATTTGTACCTAACACACACTGTAGAATCCAGAAGACCTGGTGTTTGTGAATAGTTGCAAAGGGGGATGCAGAATGATGACAGTGAAATTAAAGTCTCTTGCTATTAAAGACAGAACTGACATTGATCTAGGAAGAGCGATGGGTGCTCCTTCTCTTCAGTAGACACGACTGAACTTTAAGCCATTCTCACTGGTGTGCACACTGCCAGTCACTTCAGTAAGGGGGAGTATCATGGAGGAAGTCTAGTGTTGGAGGCCTGGTAAAGCAGGCGGAAACAAGGCAATGCTTGCATTGAATTACAGTAGTTAAAACAGTTTTAATAATTATTTTGAGTAACTGATTGTGAGTGCTTAATTGCAGTGGTGAACAAAAAACCCCAAGACACTGCTGTAGGCAAGGTAAAAAACTGCCCTTCTGTCTATCCTAATGCGTTCATTTGATGAGCCCTCTTCCTGTAACTTTTGTACTCTGGGGAGTTAACAACAGTATTAATAACACGGGTATCAAAAGACTCTTGCTAGCGCCTCCAGTCCTGCTTGCCATTCCTTTCAGGAGTATTAGTGACAGCATCACTTAAAAGCACAGAGCCTCCGTGATAAAGCTCCCGTTCAATTTGATGCATGAGAATTGTCCTTTCTGCATTACTGCAGACAATGGAACCATTAACTCACTATCCATCACCAGGTTCGCAGCACAGCCCTCTCTCTAACAAGAAGCCATGGGGCATAAGGTATAAATAGCAGACATAAGTCAACCTCCTTGACCAGTTGTAATTGTGAAAGAAGGATTGTAAACTGTGTTTGGGCCTCTGTTCAGGCTTTCTGAAACACGCCAGTGTGCATGTGGAAATTCAGCTAGGGACATCCTGTTTTATTAGAAGGCTCTGCAGGATATATCTAGAGCTGGGTCCCTTCTCCCTTCCCAAGCAATCATTTTAGATGTATTGAGTATCTCTGGGTGGTTTGAGGAAGCTCTTTCTGTTGTAACAAGATAGATTATATTTAAGCTATTTGGACTTTTTGAAGCATTGGGAAGCCTGATTCTCTCTGTTGTTACATTGGCTATACTGGGCATGACTCCACAGACAGTGAGTGTGTGGGGGTAGGGAACAGTATGCCAAGAATTTAGGTGTCCGGGCAGAGAATAAATTTACATTGTTGTGGATGCCAGGAGGATTAAATCTAGATAGGCCTTCAGAGATAGATTTTTTTTTTAATTATTATTATTATTTCTGTATTTGCAAGCTGTTTGGTTTGGTTTCATGAGAGTAGTTAAATAGCTGGATTCATTCAGTACTCTTTACTTATTCTCTTCCACGGGAAGAGAATGAAAGCTATTTTAATTGCCTTTCTTAGAGGGAATGAGATCACAAACCAGCTGCAATCTCCTTTTATAGTTCTCTCTGTTACCTGGCATGAAGGGCTAGTTCCAGCTCTTAAAAGTAGGCAATTCTGGCATAAAAGTGGGTCGGTCAAGGTCTGTGATTCTTCAATGACTTCCACTGGCAGCTTTATCAAAATTAAATTGCCCACTCTTCTATTCTGTAGTGGAAATACTGAGAGAAGGTAGCAGTGAAATAGCTCACAGTTTTCAGCTGAAATGTACTCCATCCCTTATGCAAAGGGATTTGCTGATGCAAAGAAGTGTAATTTACACCTTCCTGTGACAGCCTTTGTGACTTTGACCTGGAAAGTAGAAAAGAATCCAGGCATACTTACAGAAGGTGGCTATAAATAGATTTAAATGCAGTGGCTTATCTTAAGGTTAACAATAAGTTGTCTTTACAGTACTAACAAACTAGACCACACAGCTTTGTTTTGATTTTTACCTGAAGTGTAGACCTGTGTGGTCTAGATGGATGATATCAATTACATTTGAAAGCCTGATAAAATGGAATGCAGGTGATTTATCTAGCTGATACCAACCTCTCGATAAAAGCCACAGTCATTAGTAAACCTTGGCGTATATATATCATTCTTATTGTTATGAATGCATGGTGAATTCCTTTTTTTTAATGCATGTATCTTCCTTACTTTCAAGAGCTTTTCCCAGTGGTGGAGGGCAATGGATTATGGTGATTTTGCTGCAATTTACTGTGGGACATTGTAACCAAAGCATGCTTTGCAGATAGCCAGTGTATTAATCAGTGTTGCATGCTCACACACACAATCTCACACTTCCACATGCTTCTTCTGTTAACTTAGTGGTTGAGAAAGTATTTTTATTAAAATAAATGAAAACTATTGCTTAAATCTCTGATGTTGAAAACAGTGCCTTCAAAGGTCTAAAAACCACACGGAATTTCACAGAATCATAGAATAGTTTGGGTTGGAAGGGACCTATAAAAGTTATCTAGTCAACCCCCCTGCCATGGGCAGGGACACCTTCCACCAGATCAGGTTGCTCAGAGTCCCATCCAACCTGACCTTGTATGTTTCCAGGGATGGGGCATTTATCACCTCTCTGGGCAACCTGTTCCAGTGTTTTGCCACCCTCATCGTAAAAAATATCTTCCTTATATCTAGTCTAAATCTACTCTGTCTTAGTCTAAAACCATTACCCCTTGTCCTATCGCAACAGGCCCTGCTAAGAAGTCTGTCCCCATCTTTCTTATAAGCCCCCTTTAAGTACCAAAAGGCCACAATAAGGTCTTCCTGGAGCCTTTTGTTTTTCAGGCTGAATAACCCCAACTCTCTCAGCCTGTCCTCATAGGAGAGTTGCTCCATCTTTCTGATCATTTTTGTGGCCCTCCTCTGCACCTGCTCCAACAGGTCTATGTCTTTCCTGTGCTGAGGGCTGCAGAGCTGGATGCAGTACTCCAGGTGGGGTCTCACCAGAGCAGAGTAGAGGGGCAGAATCACCTCCCTCGACCTGCTGGCCACACTTCTTTTGATGCAGCCCAGGATATGGTTTGCCTTCTGGGCTGCAAGCGCACATTGTCAGCTCATGTCCAGCTTTTCATCCACCGGTACACCCAAGTCCTTCTCGGCAGGACTAGTCTCAATCCCTTCATCCCCCAGCCTGTATCTGTACCGGGGGTTGCCCCAACCCAGGTGCAGAACCCTGCGCTTAGCCTTATTGAACCTCATGAGGCTCACATGGGACCACTTCTTGAGCTTGTTCAGGTCCCTCTGGATGGCATCCTGTCCCTCAGGCATGTCAACTGCACCACTCAGCTTGGTGTCATCTACAAACTTGCTGAGGGTGCACTTGATCCCACTATGTCATTGATGAAGATACTAAACAGTACTGGTCCCAGTACAGACCCCTGAGGGACACCACTTGTCACGCATCTCCATCTGGACATTGAGCCATTGACTGCTACCCTCTGGATGTGACCATTCAACCAGTTCCTCATCTGCCAAACAGTCCACCCATCAATTTCATACCTCTCCAATTTAGAGAGAAGGATATTGTGGAGGACCATGTCAAAGGCCTTACAGAAGTCCAGATAGACAATATCTGTAGCTCTTCCCTTGTCCACTGATGTAGTCACTGCATCACAGAAGACCCCTAGGTTGGTCAGGCAGGACTTGCCCTTGGTGAAGCAGGACTTGCCTTCCTTTCCTGATTTCTTAGACCTGGGGATTGAGAGCTCTTGCACTCTATAGAAAGCATCCTTAAAGATCTGCCAGCTCGGTTCTGTTCCCTTGCCCCTGAGGGCAGTTTCCCAGGGGGTCCTACTGACTACCTCCTTGAGGAGCTGGAACTTTGCTTCCCTAAAATTCAGGGTCCTGACTTTACTCTTTGCCTGACCCATAGCCCTCAGGACTGCAAACTCCACCAGTGCCTGATCACTGCAGCCCAGGCTGCCTCCAATCTTGACATCACTGATTAGCTCACTTGTGTTGGTGACCATCATGTCCAGTACTGCATCTCCTCTGGTGCAGCTGTCTATTACCTGGCTTAAGAAGTTAAGCTCAATGCACTCCAGGAGTCTCCTGGATTGCCCACAGCTCACTGTGCTACTTTTTCAGCAGATGTCGGGGTGGTTAAGTCCCCCAGCAGGACAAGAGCCTGCAAGTGCAATGCCTCCTGCAGCTGGAGTAAGAAGCCTTCATCAATAGGCTCTCCTTGATCAGGTGGCCTGTAGTAGACACCAATCACAAGGTTCCCTTTGTTGCCTCGGTCTCTAATTCTTACCCATAGGCTTTCAAACCTGTTCATGGCTATTCTTCAGAGACAGCTCTTCACACTCTATCTCTTTCTTGATGTAGAGGACAATGCCTCTGCCCATCCTTCCTCACCTGTGCCTTCTGAACAGCCTGTATCCATCGATAGCCACAAGCCATTCATGGGATTCGTCCCACCAGCTTTCAGTAATGTCAACTAGGTCATAGCTTTCTAGCAGCACAGTGGCTTCCAGGTCTTCCTGTTTGTTGCCCATGCTCTGTGCATTGGTGTAGAGTCACTTCAGCTGGGCTGTCAGCTGTGTCACCTTCTTAGAGGAACATCTGCTTTTGAACTTCTATTCCACACCTGCAACTGATTTATTTTGGCCCATATTTGGGTGGGAAGGAGGAGGGAAAGAAATTATTGTAATTTTGTAAGATTTGGAAATTTCATTTTCTAGGGAGGTGTTTTGGACAATCATTTTGGGAGGCAGGAGGCATGAATTTCAGGAATGGAACTTGGAAAAGCCTTGTTTCATTTATTGAGATGGGAATTTGTTCTGTATAGGATTCTCATTTGCAGCTGACACTGCTTAGCACTTCTGGTGCTGAAATTCCAGGTGGGTGAAGAACAGTA
Organism: Burhinus oedicnemus; assembly: GCA_008921705.1. NCBI lineage: Eukaryota > Metazoa > Chordata > Aves > Charadriiformes > Burhinidae > Burhinus > Burhinus oedicnemus. The sequence continues at coordinate 4,748,383 of VFFE01007706.1, forward strand.
ATATAATTGCTTCAGAATATTAAATTTTGGAAGAAAAGTTTTTACAGTTCATCCTTGGATTTAATCTCAGGAATGTGAGCCTTAGTATAGGTCAGGGGTCCAGGGTTTAAAGATACCATTGGATGAAGCTGTAAAAACCCATCACTGCTATGTATGGACATTTTAATACATGTATCACTTGAATTAGTGAGGGCCTCTCTGCTAAAACATCCAAGTGTTTTCCCCCAGTGAATTCACTACTGCTGCATGCTGATTCTGTCATGACAAACAGAAATACTGGGGACCCAGAATTCAAGCTTTGGCTGCTGAGATGATGTGATTCAAGGCATTGGCAGGAATCTAAGTAGTCGTCATTCCTCAAGTGCATGTGTTGCAAAAAGCTTGCAGGGCACAGCCACATCTTGCTATTTTAGAAAGCAAGCAAGCATTATTTTGCTTATGTTGCAATTAGATTGTTGATGTTTCTAGCAGAGCAGGGGTCAAATTTTGCGCAATGTTTCGTGTGGTCAGAATGGGAAGACGACTAATCACTTTTATACTTTCCCGTTTCTGGACTGCTCCAGAGGTTACTGTGGCTTTTCTAACTGGTGACAACCTCTCCTGCTTGCAGCAGTTTCCTCCATCGCCAGATATTCTCTCCTCCTCTGTGTCCTTCTTCTGAGATCAAACTGCTTCTTTTAGGGCCTCTCCATTGCCAAGGGGGTAGCAAGGGGCTATTTGAAATGGAAGAATTGTACTCCTTGTCGCTACAGACCAGAGTTTCTCTAGCTAAGTGTGCTTGTCATCTTGAGATTTACACCCAGGCTGAGCTCAGGACCAGACAAGTTGTGTGTCTGAGGTTTGTATAACCACAAGCAGTTGGAGAAGACCCATTAGAAAACATAGGACTCCTTATAGCTGAGCATGTCTAGTATCTGCATGGGCAACCACAACAGCTTGCATCAGTTTTTCACATGCAGACTGCAGGGAGTCTGAGAGGAAACTGTATGAGATGCAGGCACACTGTGTATATTTGGCACATGACTGCTTTCTAAAACTGGTACAGACATTGAATCGGGATTGAATGTACCCTCAATAAGTTTGCAGATGACACCAAGGTGGGCGGAAGTGTTGATCTGCTTGAGGCTAGGATGGCCCTACAGAGGGATCTGGACAGGCTGGATCGATGGGCCAAGGCCAATGGTATGAGGTTCAACAAGGCCAAGTGCTGGGTCCTGCACTTGGGTCACAACAACCCCATGGAGCGCTACAGGCTTGGGGAAGAGTGGCTGGAAAGCTGCCTGGCAGAAAAGGATCTGGGGGTGTTGTTTCACAGTTGGCTGAATATGAGCCAGCAGTGTGCCCAGGTGGCCAAGAAAGCAAACAGCATCCTGGCTTGTATCAGGAACAGTGTAGCAAGCAGGACTAGGGAAGCGATCATCCCCCTGTACTCAGCACTGGTGAGGCCCCACCTCGAATACTGTGTTCAGTTTTGGGCCCCTCACTACAAGAAAGACATTGAGGTTCTGTACCATGTCCAGAGAAGGGCAACGAAGCTGGTGAAGGGTCTAGAGCACAAGTTTGATGAGGAGCAGCTGAGGGAACTGGGGTTGTTTAGCCTGGAGAAAAGGAGGCTGAGGGGAGACCTCGTCACCGTTTACAACTACCTGAGAGGAGGTTGTAGAGGGGTGGGGGTCAATCTCTTCTCCCAAGTAACAAGCGATAGGATGAGAGGAAACGGCCTCAAGTTGTGCCAGGGGAGGTTTAGATTGGATATTAGGAAAAATTTCTTCACCAAAAGGGTTTGATAACCCTTGATAAGGGTTATCAAACATTGGAACAGGCTGCCCAGGGAAGTGGTGGAATCACCATCCCTGGAGGTACTTAAAAGAGGGGTGGACATGGTGCTGAGGGACATGGTCTAGTGGTGGCTTTGGCAGTGTTAGGTTGATGGTTGGAGTCAATGATCTTAAAGGTCCCTTCCAACGTAGGTGATTCTATGATTCTAGCTCTCTTCTGCTTGTGGAAGCATTGTGGCAATATCTTTTAACAGCATGACCGCAGACTAACAGTTTTGCAAGGACACGGTGGTTGTACAAGCAGAAAATTATATAAGAGGAGAAGAAATAAAAGTCCTCTTCTGTGTAAGATACTTGCCTAGGCCTCAGGAGAGCTTTTTTCCCTGTTGAATTCCTACAAGATTCCAGTGTTGTAAGCAAGAGGGAGCAGATACATTTATTTCAAGTATTTCAAACTATAGTTTGGCTCTGCAAAACCGAAGAGAAATATACAGCCTTTAGTTTCAAATGATATTACATGTTATATTCCCTGCCTTCATCTACTTCATCAAGACTTCCAACACACTGCACAAAGCAAGAGTGAAATCAAGGGTTATGTAAAAAAAACAAGCAACAATAAAATGGCAACCAACACATAGTTTTCTTCTAAGTATTGTTCCTGTGTAATTAGTATATGAGTAATCTTCAAGTGCCCAAACTTCCTGGCTACCACAGGCTCAACCTCTTACATGAACACAGTTTATTCCTTTAACTCAAGCTGTAGATTTTACTGGATTGGCAGTAGTGTTCAGTGCAGTGATCAACAAGACTCTCAGTCAGCAGAGATACTGAGGTAGCATTCTTTCCTTCCAGATAGCAGAAGGAAGTAAACATCTTAAACTGTCTTTCTCTACAGGAATAGTAATGGATATCACCCACTGGGTGATACAGGAATAGTAATGGATATCTCAGCCTGGGTGGGAAATCGAAAGGGAGACAGCAGGTGTTTTAAGATAAAAATGTTTGCATGTATTGTTAAGGTCAAGACCTGTTTTTGCACGAGTGAAAGCTAGAAGAAAATCTGATTTCTGAATCAGCATCTCCCAGTCTCTGCTGCCTGAGAAGCAGCTACACTGAAGTGGCTTTGACACAGTATAAGCTTGTTCTTTGTCAAGAATGCCTCATTATGTAGGCCCTGCTGATTTTTAAAATCTGGAGTTTTCATACCCTTAGCAAAGATGGAAAACAAAAGGAGCACAGTGATTGGTTTTGCTCTGTCATTAGGGAATTTTTGCGATAGCTCATTAACGCAAGGTGGACACACTAAAGATTGCTTTTTAAAGAAGACTTAAACTGATAATCAAATTTTATTAGTATGCCTGAAGTCTTTCTTTAGGCTATCATGAATCATCTGTACAATGCAGTCTTTAGGTTTTAGAACTAGGAACTAAAGTAAAAACTGCATTTTCTATACGTTAACCTAACAGATAATATTTTTGAAAAGGAGTATTTTATACTTGAACTACTAAAGAACAAACAAAAAACCTAATGATTTAGTTGAGTTTAAAGGACATGCAGATGATTGAGCTGTGACTGTATATAACATAACATAACATAACATAACATAACATAACATAACATAACATAACAATATATAGTAATATATAATAGCAATTTGTACAACAAAATAAAATTATTATTGTATCTACCATAAGTGAAAAGGAAAAAAATGGACATTTGAAACTGCTCAAGTTTTCTATAAAATAATGAAGAGTATTACGTCAAATTGTTTTATGATTTGAGTTCAAATACAAAGAAAAGAATCTCTTTTTGCCATGAGGAAATTGGTTATAACACAATAGATATATTATGTGTGTGCATTTGAAATATATACATTGCACACAAATGTATCATATATGTGCATATATGTGCATATATATACATATATGAAATAACTTCTGGAAAGTAATAATATGTCACTTCTGGAATTATTAGAATGAAAAATCTATTTAATAGGTACAAAACATACATTACTGGAAATCACACAATTCAAAATACTTCTGTCACAGATGCTGCTAAGAGACTGTAATCTTGTCCTTCATCCTTGGGCACCCAAAGACATCATAAAATCCAAAGCTATACTGGAAGTACAACACAGTCTAGTAAAGTACACATTCAAAGAAATAACGAAAGGAAACAAGTTCCATCTGTTTAGAAGTATCAAACACCTTGGCTAACAGAACTGATCTAAAGCCTATGGAAATAAATGACAGTTAATTGTCATTTAATTAACTTTGATGAGTTGTTCATCAAACACCTAATTTACACTGGGTCTGTGGACTCCTTTGTTTTTCAACTTAGATTCATATATATTAACATCTCCTGACTCCTGTAAATTTTCTGTTCTGAAAATCTATATTTGATCTGGCTTCCAGGGAAGCCATGGAAAAGTAAAATCAGGATTTAAGTTTTGTTTGGGAATTCTATGCATATATCTGGGAGGCCATGAATGTAGCACTAAGTAAATAAACAGATCAAATAAGTCAACGTATTATTAACTTTTACAGAAATAAATGGGCTGCTGAGTAGCAATAGAACAAAAAATTATGAAAGCAAACCAGAATAGTATCAGTCTATTCTGTGGACATTTGTCCATTTCAGTGAAATTTTATTTTGGAAAAAAAAATTAAAAAGAAAAATGGAATAGTATGAAAATGTTAAAGGTTTTTTTTTATTATTATTTTTAAAATGTCTATCCAAATCTACTCTGGGATATATTTTCTGTGTAGAAAACTATACTTGATGATTCATTTTGGATCAGAATGAAAGCGAAGTTTGAAATAAATGAATGTCTCATGAAATGGAATTCTACTTGTAGCCTAAATCTATCCATTTTCATATAAGCTAGAACTTCATCTTCAGGCAAACTCTGAGGTAGGAAGCACTCTCCAACACACTAACTTCTCTATGGACATTTTAAACTAAAAAAACATTTTCTGCTTGATAGCATATTGTTGCTTAGACATGAAGTGGCAAAACATTTATAAAATGGCATATCTGAATAGTTTTACTGGCTGTGTCTGTTTCAGAGTATGCGAGTCTTGTTAATGCTGCCTTATACACTGGAAAGCCACGTTATCCTTTTCCTGTGGTGGAACAACTTTTTCTATAAATAGCAGTGGATACTATGGAAACCCTAGAGGTTAGTGCTTGAACTATAATTACTTTCTGGTCATTAGTAATTATTCCATGAGGTATTGCAGAGCTTGTTCTCTGAGAAAATAATAAAAAAGTGAAACAACACAACCCAGCAGCTGCAACAGACCAGATCTTTAATTTTGGGATATTTGATTGTCACCGTATTGACCCCAAAGGCCTGAATCATTCAGCCCACTTCCTATCTAATTAATATAACAACATATATGATATGACTAGCAATTTTTCCAGGGTTCAGATTTCTAACTTTGCTTGCCCAGATTTGTTGTTGTTATCAAAATGTTTCCATTAATGAAGGCTCACTGAAATATTTTCTTTTCACATGAATATTATGACAATTTATAGTGCCTATATGAAAGAAAATGTTTTTCTTTGTTGGTCCCAGTGCATGTTAAGTATTTGAAGCATCTGCTTTGCAAATAATTACTGAGTGTCAAAATGCATTAGATTAAACTATTTTTTTAAATCAGTAATACTAATAAAGAAATGAGCTGGGCAAAAAATTTGAAGGAATTTTAACTTCTATGATTTTTGTTTTTTTCAGTCTAATCTCTGTGAAGTCACAACAGGTGAGTTCACTCTATTTCTTGCAAAGGTCATTGCAATCATTAGATGTCTTTCCACTGACTTAGATGCACTTTGATTCAGTGGAATTCTGTAGCCCTGTGATGCAGCAAAATCATTTGTATGAAAGCCAAATGAAGCTGTAAGATATAAAATGTTGACTTTATTCGCTCTGCTTGCTTCATGTGTGTGGTACTGCAGTGTGGTATAATTGAGATGGTATGCAAATACTACTCTTCAGAAAACCTTTGCAATTCTCATAGAAAAAAAAGGTAGGTATATCTGAGAATTTCTTATCTTTTACCAGTTTTTGACAAATCTTAGTGTTATTTCAGTGTAGATTTTGTAATCTCATATTGATGAAGTTGATTAGATTAGCAATATGATACATTTACTATATACCATTTGTATTGGCATTATGTGGCAAGGTGGTTTTTTGGGGGGTTGCGGGGGTGGCATCTGTGAGGAGACAACAAAAGCTTCCCCTATGTGGGACAGTCAGTGCCAGCCAGCTCCAAGACAGACCCACCACTGGGTGCATCTGGCCAAAGCTGAGCCAGTCAGCAATGGTGGGAGTTCCTCTGTGATAACATATTTAAGAAAGGGTAAAAAGCACTGCACAGCCGCAGCTGGAGAGAGGAGTGAGAATATGTGAGAGAAATGACTCTGCAGACACCAGGGTCAGTGGAGAAGGAGGGAGAGGAGGTGCTCCAGGCACCAGAGCAGAGGTTCCCCTGCAGCCCGTGGTGAAGACCATGGTGAGGCAGGCTTTTCCCCTGCAGCCCATGGAGGTCAACAGCAGAGCAGATATCCACCTGCAGCCCATGGAGGACCCCACGGCAGAGCAGGTGGATGTCCAAGGGAGGCTGTGACCCCATGGGAAGCCCACACTGGAGCAGGCTTCTGGCAGGAACTGTGGCCCTGTGAAGAGAGGAGCCCATGCTGGAGCAGGTTTGCTGGCAGGACTTGCGACCCTGTGGGAGACCCATGCTGGAGCAGTCTGTTCCTGTAGTACTGCACCCCGTGGAAGGGACCCACTCTGGAGCAGGTTGTGAAGAACAGTAGCCCATGGGAAGGACTCACATTGGAGAAGTTCATGGAGGACTGTCTCCCGTAGGAGACATCCCACACTGGAGCAGGGGAAGAGCATGAGGATGAAGGAGCAGCAGAGGCAACGTGTGATGAACTGACCACAACCCCCATTCCCCACCCCCCTGCGCCGCTCAGGGGCAGGAGGTAGAAGAGTTGTCAGTGAATTTGAGCCCAGGAAGAAGGGAGGCATGGGGAGAAGGTGTTTTTTAGATTTGTTCCTATTTCTTAATATACTACTCTGTTATTCATTGGCAATAAATTAAACTAATTTCCCCAAGTGGAGTCTGTTTTGCCCATGGCGGTAATTGGTGTGTGATCTCCCTGTCCTTATCTCAACCCATGAACTTTTCATCGTATATTCTCCCCTCTCCTTGTTGATGGAGGGGAAAGTGATAGGGAGGCTTGGTGGGCACCTGACAGCCAGCCAAGGTCAACTCACCACAGTATTATAACAATACTATATCACTTTAACACTGTTAGAATGTTCAATAACTTGGTTGTTCATCACTGTGTGAACAAGTCCTTTGAGTAGAAGGGGGAACCAGAAAAATTTGTTGGAGAAAAACTGAGCCAGTGTGGACATGTGATCAAAACTCAGTCTGACTATGGTTATGGCTGGGATGACTGAGGGAAGAAAAACAATAAAATAATAGTAATTTTTTTTTTTGTTAGTTGGTTGGGTTTCTTGTTTTTTGGTGTTGGGGTTTTTTGTGGTGTTTTGGGTTTTGTTTGGTTGGTTGGTTTTTAAATAAGAATACTTTTACATCCTTTTGCACTTTTTCATTGTCCTCACCTTGACCTACTAAAGTGATTGTGAAGGACCACTTTCTAAAAGTGAGGTTTGCTCCATTAAAAAAAAATAAATAACAGATTTTCTGAACTCCATATTAGATTAGTGTTTTGTCTACATGGTCTTTTAAAACTACTTGGAAATTTCACTTTTTGCATGCCATCTGTTTAAGTGTTGCATCTTGTGGGAAGCTGTCCATGTTGTCTGTCATTTTATGCCTAGTCACAGTTATAAGGGGCTAGGTTTTACTCTACTAATCACTTGATAAAAAAATGCCCTGTCTGAATATTTCTTCCTCTGCCAGTGAAACAGAGATACAATTACAGTTCATACAGCAAATCTCCATCTTTTCTCTCTAAAAGTATTTTTTAAAAAATTAGGATAACTGCTCACATGGCATAGTGGAAGAATTTCATTATGGAAAAGTCTGGGATAGTTTTCTGGTTTAGGGTTAGACTTCTGGCTGGTGTAAGTCAAGACAGTTTTATTTAAGTTTCAAGCCACCTAATAATTATAGACAGTTCATAAATCACTAGTGTGGTTTTCCTTTCTGTCTTTCTAATTAGAAAGCATTTATGTGGTCAGAGCAAGGGACATGCACACATACATAGTGTTAAATATCATAAATGACACATAAAAGTCTGTCACCAGCCCTAAAAAATCTCAATGGCATATTGCTTTTTGGAATGAAGAAAGAGTTCATAATTTTTGACATTATACCAGCCATTTCACATTTCAGTAGTTTTAAGCTTAACATGAGAAGAATTTAAGTTGTTATCCTTCCAAGAAAGACAGTTTTAGAATACCATATAGTTATGCAATGCATCCTCTGTAATGTTTGTCCATCAGTTGTACTGTTGGCTATATATCTGAACTATAAAATCTATTATGCCAAATAATATTCATTGTATTACTACACAAAAAGTCTATTGTACTATGCTACCTTTTCTTGGCATCTGCAGAACACCTATTAGCTTAGGTTATGTACTAACGCCATTAGGTGCCCTTTCTTTGTGCTGAAGGATTTGCCGCTTTCAGGTTTGAGAGGTTTAAGTCTCTTCTGTAATGCGTCAGCTTAACAAATGGAAAAGGTGTAATGCACTGAGATTTATAAAGTTATGTGGTAAGCATTTACAAATGTTCTTAAGCTTGAATTGAGGTAGCTTAAGCTTGAGCTCGTACAAAGTGAAGGACAGCTTCTGCAGCCATTGCTCCTCGTGGAGTGGCTTCTATTGATGTAAGGCAGCTTTCTTACCCTGGGGGCTGCGACACCCAAGGGTCACAGGAAGGGTCAAAAACAGATTGGAAGGGTGAAAAGAGGAAAGCATAAGTCTTTATGTTTTAAATGCTTAATTATAAAATTGACATGGAAATGCAGTTAAAATAAAAAAAAAATATTGCAAACGAATTATGATGATTTATATCTGTGAGCAACTGAGTTCCTCAGGGAAGGGTAATGAGAAGTGACTGCAGATGTTTAGTTAGCAGAGCTAACTGCTTTTAAATGCCTACACAATTTAGGTCCTTGAGGAGGGAGAGTGAGCTTTTTAGTCTGCCACTAGTAGTTACAGCCAGATTTTTGTTCTGTATTTCTGAAAGGACTAAAGAACTGTTAGATGTTCCCGTTCCTTGACCAGTGGTTGCATGCAAGGAGGGAGAAGGTTATAGGAAAAGGAGATAGTGCTTCCATGGTTTGAAAAGTACTGGCACAAAATAATCTCATCTGTTCAAGTAAAATGAATGGATACTTCTTTGCAGGAGTAAAGGTTGTGGAATCTGGCTTTTTGTATGAACATAAATGCATGCTTCTGAGCACATGCATGTATATATGTGTATCATAGTAAATATAGATAGCTACAGATCTTTCTGTATTGTATTGGGAATTCTTTGTGAGGATGAGAAATAAGAAAATATCCAAAATGGTCTCAGCAACATTAATTCTACCTCGCTGACACTTCAACGCATATATAGTCTTTCCTTTAATAATCCCGTATTATGCTTTCTTCCCATCACAGGAGGTCCTCATTTCAGAACTTTTACTTCCCTCCCCTTCAGAGAAAGTCACAGGCTTTTGAGTTGCTTCAAAGGCTTCAGGAGGCTTTCTAAGTCCTCATTTGAACATACAAGTGTTTCTTGCTATGGTAACCAAATCAAAACTTAATCAAAGAGACTGTGGGTTTCCACTTCAGTGCTGGAAACCTTGGTACCAATTCATCAGTGAGTTTATGTTAGCCTCCTGTATATTATAAATCAAGGCAGAAAGCTTCAGTATTTGAGTTTGAAGTATTAGTTAATGGCATGTCTAGACTAAAGGTAGGACTCAGCCTAATTTCAAAAGTATAAATTACTGAAACAGGATTTCGGTAGTAGTTGTTTTTTAGAATTAAGTGCATTGAGGGTCCAGTCAGGACTTTCTTATTTTTTTGACTACCTCTAACCCTATATCTTAGGCAGATATGGTGAATAGTCGCAGAAGGCAAATGGAGCACATGGGACTGAAATCCTCCCTATTCTCTGGTTACCATAATTTCAGACTTAACACAGCTTCCTGTGGCAGATGCCTTTTCAAAATATAAAGGGAAAAACATGAGCAACCTGTCTGTTTCTAGTTACACACTATCCTGCTAGCTGCATATTTTCCTTTTAAAAGTTTAAATTATTTTATATTAAATGAGAACAGTTACGATACAGTAGCATAATTGAAAGGCAGATGTGCATAAAAAAGGGAAATTATAAACGCTTCTATTATCTTTTTAAATAATAGCACTTCAAAGAGCTGAATTAAAATATATACATAATATTAAGACAGAACTGATGACAGAAGGTCATAAATTGTCATTGTATAATAAATGTCCTAGTCAGTCCAAATAACCTCAAAATCAAATGTGGTGACAAGTTCTAATGCTCCAACTGTGAGAGCAGTATGGAAAAAGGACTTTGGCATGGAAATAATTGCAAAAGACACAATGAACGAGTGTTTTCTTCCATGCAGATAAATATCTTTTGGTTGTCTAATCAATTTACTTAGCTATAGTCCACTGAGTAGGACTCCATAAAATTTTCCAATCAAACTTTTTTTTTCATGGAAATTAAATAACAATCTTTTTAATTTTTTATATTTTTTTATTTTACTAGCTGAGTTTCATTTGTGTTGTGAGCAGTGGAACATGGCAGGATTATTATTGGGAAGTTCTTGTGTTGCTAATCTCTGAGAATGATCCCGTTGTGGTTAGCATTGTCTACACACATGAAGAACCATTTTGGCTGTGACCAGGTCCATGCTCTGTCTCCAGTGGTGACTATGAGCAGAAGAGATACTGTACACATTTACCCCCCACAGTATACTCGGTAGGGTTCTTCAGATCTACTGCCAGTTGTAGGAAGGACTGCTGCCTTTTGATCAGTCTCGGCCCTAGAGGTCTCTTCTGGTGGTCTGTTTTGCTCCTAGAGGTCTGTTTCTCTTGTTTTGGAATAGTTTGTGACCTGTCAACCCTGACCTACCCACACCAGTCACAGTTTTGAAACCCTCTTTTGTAGCCTACTTAAGACTGCTATCCAGACTGAAGAGTCCTAACTTACCCAATGGTTCCTTGTAGTGAAGCCATGCCCTGTGTTTGATCATCAAACTCAGCTGATGATGTGGAGAGACAGCAGAACAGACACAGGTGATACCAAGCCATAGAAATAAGGATGACAGATGCAAGGTGAAAAAAAGCTTCAAGATAAAAAAATGTGATACTTCTTGATGCCAAGAAAGCCATGTTAAATATGCAGTTGTTTGGAAGCAGGGAATTAGGAAGACATAAACAATGACAGGGAAACAGAAAAGGTATGAGAGAGGGCAGATGATCAGAAGGTCACAGGGCTAGGTACAAAGTGAAACTGAGGTTAAAAGACAGTGGGGAAGGAGCTAGAGAAAACAGACAATCATAAGAGAAGTCTTTCAAGACAACCTGTCTTGAATGTCCAAACGTTCCTGATTTGCCCACTCCTGTGGCTAATCCTGTCCTTTGGGATCACTGCTTATTGATTCCTGCAGCTTTTTTCTTAAGGTGACTGGGCTCTTAAGACCACAGTGATGCACACTATGGTATATATTAGGGAGTAAAGGACACTGTGCACTCTAAATTGAATGAGATTTTCAAATGAAAAAACAAAATCTCATGTTCTATGTTAGCACCCCTCAGTATACGAGCCCAGTCAGACTTTGGCATCCATTGCTTTTCTCCCTGCTGTGGTTATTAGGTACGTGTCTGGGGTTATTTTTCATCCTGAGGAAGCTGGCTGCTTAATTTAATTTTAGCCAAGATGTAAAGACTTTTTTTGAAGAAGTCTTGGGAGCTTTTCTTCAAGACATTCATATTCTAGACCAGCCTGATCCCTAAAATCTCATTTCATTCTCCCTGAGGCCAGCTTGCTACATTTATGGTCACAGTGCAAGAGAGCTGATATTGTAGTTGTTGCCCATATTTCTAGTTAGTGGAAATGTTTTTCAAAATGAGATAATCAGGGTAACACAAGAAGACTGTCATAAGTATTAAAGAAGTCACGCTTTGGACATGACAGCTTCAAAAATCTGTAGAGCACAATGAATGCTGCCACTATCTTAAAGCTAAATTGAAGCTCTAGAAATTTGTTGTTATGCAGATATGAAATTTTTCATTTCAATATCCCAGAAGGAGACAACATACAGATTGTTCAATGCTGAACTGTCACATAGTAGAGAAGTGAGAAAAAAAGTGAATTAATTTGGTGAAGATTTATTTGGTTTGTGTAATAGGGAGTGTAAAACAGTAAGAACCCAGTTGCCTAGCTGTCAACTGCCTCCAGGGTACAATCAAACACTGCCAGTGAGTCAATAGCCTGGGAAGATTTTTTTATATATAGCTGGAGTTTAACATGAGGCTGTAAGTGCTCCAGGTGGCAGGGTCATTTGTTCATTAGTGACTTTTCACAATAAACAATTGTGGTCCCATGACATGACAACAGTAATTTACAAGGGAGGAGAAAGAAAAGGAAAGAAGCCCCAAACCCAGAACTCTGAAGAAAAAGACCCCCAAGAAAGTCCTATAAATCCTCAGAAATGCTAGGCAAGAGTACGGCAAAAGGAGTGAACAGAGTAGTAAAAGCCCATTATATTTTTCAGTTGCAGCCTAGCTGATCCACTTTATAAAGAACTTCCTTAAATTGCTTTTCATTAAAAACAGAATCTGGTATCAATACTCACATCACCCTGTGTGCTTCAGGCAGAGATTTAACTTTACATTGTTGCTTTATACTCCTTTTTTCCCTCTTCTTAATGCAAAGCCTATAGATGATCTGAAGGACGGATTCCAATGGGTACTGTGTTGCTAATTTATGAAATCTGTGCCTTTTAGAGATTATTTTGTTGAAATTAGTGTAAGCACTGGTGATGCAAGATAAGAAGAAAGAGCATTACACTGCTTATGCATTTCTTCTGAAGTTTGAAAATCCTATTTAGAGACCAACTTTAACATGATTTAAGACTTCCAGCAGTGTTCCTGGAAGCATAATAAGTAAAGCTTGAAGTTGCCAGAGTGGGTGTATCTCATCTTCCAGTTTTTTAGGGGGAGTATGGAATGTAAAAGTGAAGCTCAAATTTGACTGAATTTAAGGCTCTGGTGTTTGGCAGTTGCTACCTGTGTGCCAACAGCAAGACCACACTTTGAAAGGACATAGTAAGAGAGAGGGTAGGGGGATCTTTGAAAGTATGTTGCTGTGGGGTTGAGTTTGCCTCTTTAATAAACATTAAATAATGAATAAATAATCATCCTAGGTTTTGCTGTTAAAATAAATGTTTGTCTTATTTATGCTACTTTTGCAGTATAACAACCAAGTGCCAGCTAATCATTTTCTAAATCTTTTTGTGTTCATATAATGCCAGTTCTGTGTTCTGGATAGCTTGCTCTGCCTGCAATTGAGCTACCAGCCCCTGTGTATCTCTGAACAGAACTTCATGGACCAGTTACCTTACAGAAGGGGTAAGCAAATCATAAGTAGCACTAAAAGGTTGGATACCGGTGCCATTTATTACTAAATAGTGCAGTAGAAGAGGCTTGACCTGCTCTTCTTCAATAATTCTGTTACTTGGGAAAGGTAGGACGGAAAGCTGTTTTACCTTCCCATCCAGCAGATACCTTTTAGAAAAATCCCTGCATGAAATGTGTAGAAAACCTGACTGTTGAACCACTTACAATTTTTTTAGGCTTTTTTCTTATGTGTCCCTCCTGGTTTCAGTAAAGTTTCAGCTTAGTTAAATTTCAGTCTTTAGCCTGTGGCACAATGTACATAATCATAGTACAAGTGTGTCTTTTGTTCAGTTATCGCTGTTCTTAGATTGTTCATTACAATGCTTTGTCTTACCCAAGGAAGTGGTTGAAGTTTTAGCCACTGTTTACATTGGACACACTTCAGGAACATTTTAAGCATGTGTTTCATTTTAAGAATGCAAATAAAGAAGGCCCAGATGTCCTCCTCAATCCAAGACATTTTCATTATCTTCTTATTTTTTTCCACTGAGATTTGAAATGCTCCATTCCTTAAAAATTTTATCTTGAAGAAGTATAAGGGCATGTACTGGAACAATGGTGATATTTCTGGCCAGTCTAAACTTTCAGGGTATTTCAGCAAGATTTTACCAGTTTCAATAAGGATGGAATTTCTGAAACAAGGAAGACTTTCATTTATCCCTGAACATAGAATAATCCTTAGGTTAGTGCATTTATCTTGAGGCATTGCTACTTTAATGGTCATTATTGGATGTTCTAAGAAAATAACACTTCCTTTTACAACTGTTTGTGTACTTTGAAAAGTCTTCAGTCTGATACAGAAGATTGTCTTCAAATCCCCAGATTTTAATTGTTTAATGAGAGTATCTTGCCGACGTCTATTTGTAACATTTAAGAGAAAAGTAGTAAAGCGTCATTTTCATTTTATATAATTCCTAATATAGGGATATAAGAAGACATGCTCTGCTTCAGAGAAGATCTTTTAGCCACTATTCTGTCTTAAAGAACATATATGTCCTTCAGTAAGAAAGTGGCCAGGTATGGGTTGTGGGAGAATGAGAATGGAGCAAACATCCAGAATTCATCCCTAAACATTCCCCAGCCTCCGTGCATTTTCAGCTCAGGAGATTTCCTGAGCTTGGTCTCCTTTGTATTTTTAGCAACTTCCATGACATATATTTTAATAGAGTTGAAGAATTAACAATTTCACCTCTGTGTTGGGTTTAAGTGGCAAAGTTTTGGTAGCAGGGGGACTTCATGGGTGGCTTCTGTGAGAAGAGATTAGGAGCCGCCACTATGTTAGACAGAGACAGTTCCAGCTGGCTCCAAAACAGACCCACTGCTGCCCAAAGCTGAGCCCATCAGTGATGCTGGTGGTGCCTCTGTTACTAGTATATAACGTACATATAACATATCTAATGTTATTAGTATATAACATTTAAGAAAGGGTAAAAACTACTGTGCAGCAGTTGTGAGAGAGAGAGGAGTGAGAAAAGTATGAGCAAAACAGCCCTGCAGACATCAAGGTCAGTGAAGAAGGAGGGGGCAGAGGTGCTCTAGGCACTAGAGTGGAGATTCTCCGCAGCCCATGAAGAAGACCAGGTTCATCCCCTGCAGCCCATGGAGAACCATGTCAGAACAGATACCTACTCTGCAGCTAGTGGAGGACCCCATGGCACAGCATCCCTGAAGAACTGCAGCCCACAAAAAGAGTCCAAGTTGAAGCAACCCCACTCTGGAGCAGGGAAGAAGTGTGAGGAAGGAGTGGCAGAGACAACGAATGACAATGAATTGACTGCAACACCCATTCCTTCTTTCCTCTGCGCTACTTGGGGAAGGGAGGAGATGGAGAAGACAAGAATGAAGGAGTGAAGTTGGGCCTGGGAAGAAAGTGGGGTGGGAGTTGTCGAATGTGTCTTTAGTTTTGATTTTTTTATCATTATCCTGCTCTATTTTTAATTGGCAGTAAATGAAATTAATTTTCCCGAAGTCGAGTCTGTTTTGTCCATGATGGTAATTGGTAAGTGATTTCCCTGTCCTGATCTTGACCCATGAACTTTTTAATCTTATTTTCTCCCCCTGTCCTGCTGAGGAAGGGGAGTGAGAGAGTAGCTGGGTGGGCATCTGGCAGCCAGCCAAGGTTAAGCCACCACAACCTCACTCTTTCACAGTTTTCCTAGATTAAATACGCCTACATCCATCACTATTTTCTTGTGGCTTATGTTTTCAATGGTTTCTGACCTTTTCCTCTTTTCTTACTCCACATTAACTGATTCACAGGTTTTCTGAAGTATCTTAACATGGCTTTTGACTCCAGCTGAGGTCTCCCCAGAGCCGATGAACTTCTGGGGTTTGCACATTCATATTCTTACTGATGCATCCCAGGATTAGATTTGCTGCGTTCAGCATATCATTACTTTTTGTTTGTTGTTTGAAGTATTCAGTTGTAAATTAACAATAAACCTTCAGGTTCTTTTTTTCTCAGCCAGTTGATATGTACCAGCCTAAGGTATTGCTGTTAAAACGTGATCTGAACCTTGAGAAATCTACATTGAATCTCAGTTCTACTACAAATCTTGCTGGCTGAACTGGACAAGTCTCCTTGTTTGACTGACCTTTCTGCCTTAGTTCCCCTCCTGCGTCTCTCAATTTCTTGTGTCCATTTAGACTGCAAGCTTTTCAGATTGGGACTCATTGTGTATGTGCAATGTCTAGTACAGAGCTGTGATTTAAGTTGAGTTCGGTATTACCAATAAAAATAAATCATGTCATATTGGCTTTATTGGCACTTAGTGAAAAGCCTGGTGTTTCTGCTGTTGATGACTGAGAAGGGTAAGGGGACATACACCTGTGAAATAATACCTTTCCACCATGTAAAAACATAGAACTCCTTTGCCTTGTATTTAGGGTGTGTATCTCTAGAAAAATACTTTTTTTAAAAAAAAAAAAAACAACAACACAAAACAGAAAAGAAAAATAAAAGAAAGAAATAGTATAATATTTTAGTTATTTTAGTTTAGCCAGGGAGTAAATGAGAGAGAATAGAGGTAACTCAGCTGGACAGAATACTTCATGTCTTCAAAATCCTATGGAAACCATAACTAATTAAACCTCACAGTGGGCAAAATACTTTTTCTTGGAAGCAAGCCAAAAGTATTTAGATATGAATTAGATCTGAAGAAAAACAAATCATGGGTTGAATAGTACCAACAAATACCTCATTTTTTTCCCTCCAGTTTGGCTGTTTGACAAAAACATTTCCTTTTTAATGGAGGAAAAAAATATTCATGTCTTTTTAAGGCTTTCTGAATCTAAATTTTTCATTGAAAAGTTTTATTTTTCTTACTGCTTAAATAAACCCTGTAAGAATTCTCGCCCATACATTAAGATGTTAAAAATCGGGAAGATAATGGTGGATGTCTTAACAGAGGTCAAAAGATTCACCATGTAAATGGACTGGTTTGGCAGAGAAGTCCATATCATGTTCGCTTGGTCATTACTATGCTGGAAACCAGGTACACATCGACTTTGTAAGAACTTAAGCAGTGGCAAACTGAAAGATCTCACTTACATTAGGAACACATGTAATTTTATTTGGAGGTGAGGGAAAAACAATTTCAGATTTAGATTTTACAAGAGCAAGAACAAGACCAGAGGCAATTACACATTCAATAGACAGAATTAGCTTAGGGTTGAATCTTTTGAAGATAATTTAAGCTACTCTTTCGATCAATTAACTTAATGTGAAGCAACAACTTGTTCTGGATAGCATCAGGTTTTCAAGTTGTTTCTTTTTTCCTCATATGACTGTTCAAGGAAGTACTGGATCTCGCACAGTTTTTGCTAGAGCGACCATTGTCTGTGCAGTAACAGTCAAGGTCTAACTAACCAGAAAGGTTTAAATCCTCCTGAAAACTTAAGTTCAACATTTAAAAGGATATTGGAGGTCCTTCTCTTAACCTTCATTTCTTAATTTCTTACCTAGAAAAAGTGTCATGCTGTAGCCTATGAAGTTTCACTTTTGTACAGCTTCCAGTAGTCTCACTATTCTTATACTTTTAGCTATGAAGCAGTCATATATCACACTACCTTACAAAAGAGGCCAAGATAGAGAAACATGAGGGAATAATGTTTCATAAGTGTGAATTGTTGTAGTTATGAATCTTATGAGAATGAACATAATGTGAATATTCAGATCAATTAGATGAGAGAACATGAATTATTGTATTTTATCTGACATTTTTGAAAATATTGCTGGGATCAAAAGTTTTAAATATGATGTAGTCAGCAGCTTTAAAATTATAGTCACTCTCTTGCTTGTTAAAATTAATTTCAGATGGTCATTTATGATAAATATTTGCATTTCTGAATTGTCCCATTACATGAGAGATTATACTTTAAAATAGAAACTTTTGATTTAATTCAGGTGCATCCAGTGTAACTGGCCAACTTGCTGTGATTTATTTGCTGGCTTAAGACACTTCCTCACTTGATAGAATTAACTTATGGCTCACTTAAACTGAGCTGATCTGAGCAGGAACATACACTGACCCTTTCCTCTTACTTCTTGGGTATTCCTGTTATCTTTTCTAAATCTTGAGAGTTATTCTTTGTGAAAATGAATACAACAAACATTGGTTGGCTGAATGAGAAGTTGTATTCTCCCCTGAGCATGAACATACATAAAATCCAGTGGTACTGCATTCTAGCTTTTTCCCAGTCTTGAGTATACTTCAAACACACTGTTGCTTGCTAATAGACTTAAAATACAAATGATGGCTCTTATAACACTTGGAGACACTTTTTCTTATTCTAGGAACAAGTTGAGTAGCACATTTTAAGTGTAACTAATTTTGGTGTTATATATTGATAGTTGTAAAGATTTAAAAATAGAAGGAACTCAATCTACATTCCACCTCCAGCTCCAAATCCACTCAGATTATTCTTTAAAGTACAACCTGGCATACATTTTATTATTTTGCATTTTGAGGTTCCTTTAGATCCTTGGGAGAAATAGTTGTCTACCAGTCTCAGTCTAGAATCTTGAGAGATTCCTCTCAAAAATAGCTCCCCAAGATGCAGCCTTTAGCTCCAAAACCTTTATTTTCATCCCCAAATAATTCTTTTTTATTACAAATAATTCTTCAGCAATGTTGTCTAACAGTTAGACAGTTGGCATTTTTCCAGCATTTCAGATGTCAGAGATGTACTAGAAATCCAGAGTAGTTCTCCCATTGTGAAATAAAGACAGTGGTCCATTGGCAACAGAGAATATAAGATTCTTCTAAATATGCAATTAAAAAAAAAACCAAACTCAAAACTTATTTCAAAAGATATTTCTTTAAAAGATCTTTTCCAGAACTGTTTACTGGCATGTTTTGTTTCTGGTGCTTGAATTACAAAGGCAATATCACAGAAATCTATTTAGTACAAATATTAAAGCAAAAATATGGCTCATATCCTGAACAGTCTATAAAAGAAATGAGATCACAGATAGCTATGGACAGAAAAGTCAGGATATAAGATCAATCAGCATAACAGGTTAACAGGTTCTCTGCAAATCATGGGAAAGAAGAGACTGAGAGAAGGATTTTTCAAACGATGGTAATGTGATATTGTAGATATTTATGGAGATTTCTCAATCAGAAAGAGGAAAGACAGGAAAGTACTTGTTCAAACGTTGAAAATTATATTATGGAGGCTAACATTTCTGGTTGTTGGCCACAAGAGTCAACATTTTGACACAAACACAAACACAAACACAAACACAAACATTAAACACAAACACAAACACAAACATTGAACACAAACGCAGTGTGATGGGATATTTAGAAAAAAACCCTTATTTTTCTGTGTGTTTTTTGTTTTTCTTTTTTTAAGTGATTCTCAAAAATGACACAGAATATTCGCTTCTAAAAAAGCTTTCTTGTGCTAAGAAACTTTCTGGATGTTCTTCAAGGTACATTTTCCTTTCTGTGGAAAGTTCAGCAATGAAACACACTCTGTGGTATCTTAGGGGAATGCTTATGTGATGGGACAAGAAAAAGAAACAGCCTTGGAATGCAGGGAGGCTTGTAATAAAATATTGAAATTAGCAGGTGCAAAGCTTTGAGAGCCAAAACATGATTCCAAAAAATTAAATTCTAAGATCTCCTTAATTTTGCCAGCTGTGGGTAGATTAAATAAATAAATGAAAAAGGTGGTGTATGTCTCAGAGAAGACAAATGATATGGAGCTCCTTACTCCTGAAATGTATCATGACATTTTTTCCACTATGCTCACATTTGTATTTAAAAATTCAGTAACTTTAAATTTTGAAGTGCTTTGGGAATAAATTCCTCCTGATGTAATTTGCCTCTGATTTGAGGTAAGGCTTTTTAAGATTTATATTTGTATAAGGCTTTTTAAGTTTGTATTTAGCTTTTTTCTTATATTTAAGAAGGAGGTGAGAGTGATGCCTAAAAGATTGTTTTCTCTTTATTAGAGCTTAATTTTTGGAAATTCCTCTCATATTTAGAAGGTCCTCAGTCCATCAAGCAAATTTAGTTGAGTTGAATGCAGAATGCTTAGAACAACACAGGAGGTGGGGAAACTGATAAACCACTAATGTGAATTCACTAATTTGCCTATACTGAAATGCAAGGATCAGGCCATTAGTATCCTTTCACATTGCTGTGTCTTGGCTGGAACAAAAGAAAAACTGTATTACTGTAGCAACTTTGACTGTTTCTACCTGCTAGCATCCAAACTATTTTTATGCCACTTCAGGAACCTGCAGATTAATACTACATGTTTTAATAAAATATTCCAGGGCTAGACAGTGTTGGTGAATTTATGCATGCTTATGCACAGATATTTGTCTTAACTGAAGACAGTACTTTTGCAATACAATTTATAATGGAATCAAATTTATAAGTACCATGGAAATTAATCAGACCAGAGTACATGTTGAAGCCATTTCTCTCAATAGCATAAGCACCAACGAGGTGAGGATGAAGAAAGCAATTTAAAACCTCAACTATCTAGAGATATGCTTGTTGACTTGAACAGCTTCAATAGCTTATTCCTCTCCCTTGGCTCCGTCTTGAAGCCCCAGTCCAGTTCAAGTGAATCATATTAATGTAGCCTTATTTTGATTTGGATATTTGCTCTATAAAAAAACAACTTGAAAATTATTATATACACCCCCAACAGGCTATTTAGATTTTGATTCACGTGACACTTATGTTCTGTTCAAGTACTTTGCTCTACATGTTACTGAAGAGCAATCTGTACCGTATAATAAAAAAATACAAATCACTTTCCCACTGAGAACAACTAATAAGTCTTTCATCTTTTTTATTACTAGATCTTTATTGGAAAAAATAAATTCCGTGCACTCAGGCATAATTTTACCTTATGTCTTAACATTTGTTTGTTAACAAAATATAATTGTCCTTTCCATCATTTTCCTGGAGTGTGTGGAGAGAGCTCCTGCCTGCCATCTCCTGAAAACTGAGAAGGCTTTGTTATAGTATGAAAGTTGCAAAGGCAAGAGTGTGTTCACCTCTCACAGTTTGAATTATTTCCTACTGGAAGTTATTGAAATGAAAATATGCTTGTCCATGAACAGAAGAAAACCACGCATTTATGTCTTCTTTCACAAAAAAGATCCAGAAACACAAGAGTTCAATTTAGTTACAAGAAGCAAAATGGTTATCACCGTAGTAAATTCCTTTTAATGGATACAGGCTGGAGAATTGGGCTGCCAGGAAGCCTGTGAGCTTCAACAGGAAGTGGAAAGTCCTGTACCTGGGAAAGAACAATCCCATGCACCAATATGTGCTGGAGGCCACTGAGCTGGAAAGCAGCATGGCAGAAAAGGACCTGGTGGTCCTGATGAACACCAAGTTGAACATGAGCCAGGGATGTGCCCTTGCTGCAAAGAAGGCAAATGGAATCCTGGGCTGCTTTAGGCAAAGCATTGCCAGCTGGTCGAGGGAGGTGATCCTTTCCCTTTATTCAGTGCTGGTGAGACCACACCAGGAGTATTGCATCCAGTTCTGGGCTCCTCAGTACAAGAGAGACATGGACATACTGGCATACTGGAGAGAGTTCAGCGATGGGACACAAGGATGATTAAGGGACTGGAGCACCTCACATGTGAGGGAAGGCTGAGAAAGCTGGGACTGTTCAGCCTAGAGAAGAGAAGGTTCATATTATTAATGTGTATAAATACCTGAAGGGAGGATGCCAAGAGGATGAAGCCAGGGTCTTTTCAGTGGTGCCAAGTCACAGGACCAGAGGCAATGGGCACAAACTGAAACAGAGGAGGTGCCTTCTAAGCATCAAGAAACAATTTTTTACTGTGAGGGTGATGGAACACTGGGAACAGGTTGCCCAGGGAGGTTGTGGAGTCTCCATCCTTAGAGATGTTAAAAAAACAGTCCTGGGCAACTGGCTTTGGCTGGTTCTGCTTGAGCAGGGGGGTTGGACCAGATGACCTCCAGAGGTCCCTTCCAACCTCAAAAATTAGGTGATTCTGTGATTCCATCATACATAGTCTACAATTTTTATCATGGTTACATGGCTTAGGATCACAGTTCCTATTGACTTACAGTGGTATTATGGTTCAGCTCCTAGAGATGCTTTGAAAAATCTCCCCCATTAGCATGTTAGATCAACACTGACAGTTGTCTTTTTTTGCTTAGTTTCCAAATTATGCATTTAGGACTCTAAAACTTTTGCCAAGTCTTTTTTCATGCATTCTTTGCTTTGTATTTGAAGCTGTTCACTTGTGGGACTGCTCCATCATAAAATTGCATGAGTGGCTGTTTTTTTATGTCCCAAACCTCATCATTACTGACATGAAAGCTCTACATAGAACTGAAATGATCCGTGAACAAAAGTAAACTCTGGCAAATGCTGTGATCTTTAGAGGCAGATTAGGCTCTATTGATTCAGTGGCAAAAGAGTCTAATGGTAATCATGGTAATATAAAATCATTGACTAAATCAGCATTCATCTAATGATGTTAGGTATAATTAGATCAAGGATCAAGGATCTTTTGACTGATGCAACACAAGAATCCATCAGTTTGTAGAAATTTGGACAGTGCCTTGAAACCAAAGAAATGCTGTGCTTTAAATTATCCATTCTATATATTCTTACATCTTTTTTTCTAGTAATTGTTTATGCAGTGATTATGAATCACAGATGAAACTGTGGTCCAGAAATATATTTTGGTGACATATAATGTGGCATGTCATGTGGGACTGACTTTTTTTGTTTTTAATAAAATGAAAACTCTTCAAATTGCTCTCTACAGCTTCCTGGGGAGAAATGATGAGGGAGGTGCTGATCTCTTCTCCGTGGCACCCAGTGATAGGACGCGTGGGAATTGTTCAAAGCTGCATCAGGCCAGATTTAGACTGGACATTAGGAAACATTTCTTTACCGAGAAGGTGGTTAAATGCAGAAACAGGCTTCCCAGAGAGGTGGTTGATGTCCCATGCCTGTCAGTGTTTAAGAGGCATTTGGACAATGTGCTTAATAACATGTGTTAACTTTTAGTCAGCCCTGAATTGGTCAGCCAGTTGGACTAGATGATCACTGTAGATCCCTTCCAACTGAAATATTCTATTCTATTCTATTCTATTCTATTCTATTCTATTCTATTCTATTCTATTCTATTCTATTCTATTCTATTCTATTCTATTCTATTCTATTCTATTCCATTCCATTCCATTCCATTCCATTCCATTCCATTCCATTCTACATTCTCTTCAAAAATGTCTCCTCTACTACTACTTCTCTAGACAAGTGGTTCCTAAAATAGCCAGTGAGACTGTTAAATAAAATAAAGTGTAAGCTGTGTGGTCACAGAAGGGACAAGATATAGGTCTTGATATAATCTATTTTGAGATGTAGGCCAGCTTATGAAAAAGTTCTTGGGAATTACATTTACCATTCTCTACACTAAATTTCTGTTCATTATTATACGTATAAAATATCATTCTAGAGCAGGCTATATTTTATGTGTTCTGAATGTGACCTTGATGTGTGCCCATATGTCTTTATGCATCAAGTTTTTTTTAAGATCTTCCTAATACAAGGTAGGTCCTTTCTGTGTATTTCACTACTGTTTTATCAGGCAGCAAATCAAAAGAGACACCTCAGAAAAGAAAAATGTTGTTTTGGCTGAAATAGTCATTTGGGATTTGACACTTTGCTTGATTTCCTAATTTGCTGTAGTTTTTCTGAGCAGGCTTGAGTAAGCCAGAGGGTGTGAGGTTTTCTACTTTAACTTAAGACATATAAAACATAAATGCATTGTTCAAGCTCCAGAAAGTAATTCTATTCAAAGACAGATACAAGAAGATTACCTTCTGGATGTGCTTGTCTTTCTCTATTAACTATAGAAAGAACAAAGAAAATTAGCTAAGACTAGAGATCTGTTCTTTGGATGGCAAAACTTAGGTGAAAGAAAGCCTACTTGCAGTTTCCTTGGTTGACATAGCTTTAGTGATGGACACTGGAGAGCTAGATGTGAGCTGACAATACAATATTTCCCTTAACAGTCACTTTTATAGTGCAACTTTACTGAGCTGCTTTTGATGTCTACTTCAGGGTGAGATGAACTATACATATGAGGTAAGTGTCTAGACCTTTCCTTTTACATGAAACAATTTAGATGACAAGTCATATGCACATGTGTACATGAAAGACATCTTGCTGAAATTGATTTAACAGTTCTCCTATCTCTAAAATAGTATTGAGAATATCTTCCCTTTTTATTATCTTTATTATTTTATATTAGCTTTTTAGAAACTGTGTTTTTCAGAAGGATCTGTCTTTTTGTCTTTTACTATGTATATATATCTTCCACCTAATAGGAATAATTTCATGTAAACACACAATCATAGAATCATAGAATGGTTTAGGTTGGAAGGGACCTTAAAGATCATCTAGTTCCAACCCCCTTGCCATGGGCAAGGACACCTCCTACTACACCTTATTGCTCAAAGCCTCATCCAATCTACGTAACAATGAATAAAATAAACTATGAAAAATATTGGAGTCTTCCAGCGTAAGAACTCCAGCTTCAGAATCTAATTTAACAATTAAATTTTTAAGAATTATTATTAAGAATGCAACTAAGTTACTAAATTAAGAATTATTATTGTTGTCTAGTAATGAGTTATTCCAAGGTTATTTCTGCATGCATCTGAGCTTTGTTTCCCAAATTTTACATAGGTGATTTTGAGTTCTGCAGAAAAGATTCCAAGATTGGGAGAGCCAACCATAAAAGAGTTCTGCAGCGTTTCCATTTTCCCTGTACACTAGATTCTACAATGTAATATAAATGTGCAGACCCTACATGCCAATATAAATTCACACTGATCGCTTTTCAGGCTTACAGCCAAAATTTGTATTATCAACAGTGAATATCATGGAGAGGCTGTGTGCAGTCATACTTCAAATTAGATTAAGAAATTAATACTTAATATGTCATGATTTATAATAGTGTATTTTCTTGACAACAGTGTTAGGCTAATTGTTTCAATTAGATTGGAATTCATTGCTTGTTACTGGGAATTCATATTGATTAAGAGATGAGATACCAGAAAGTATGCAACAATTTTATTGCTTCCCAGCAGTAAAAAAGATGTGTCAATTTAAAGAGTCTTCCAGTGGATCTCAGTATTTAGAATACATTTTCACAAAACCTTGCATACTTAGTGATTCTAATTGCATGTGTTCATGTTCACTGACCAAACGATCTATTTTGGGGGATTCATAAAATACTAAATTTGAAGACTGGGAAGATAAAATCATGTATGTAATTAAGGGATACTTAATAAAAACTATATTACTAATTTAAACTATGTCTGTCAAAGGATCATAACAGATTTTTTTTATCCCTTAACCCTGTTACTAATGAATGTGAACTGTCGTATACAAAGCCAGCATATATAAGATTTATATATAAGACCTTAGATGAACAGTTTCCTGAAGTGCTTGTCTTCGAGCATCTGGTTAAGGTTCTTTTAATCTGTCCTGTCTGCTGGGGCTATGTCTGTGCCTCTCTAATCTTATTCCTGATGAAGTCTAGGGAATAAAGAATGGACATTGGACCTGTTGTTCTTTCTTACACCTCATAATTTTTGAGTGGCATAAAAAAAGTAGTGTCCCTTTCTCTTGGACAGCTCTTAAGCTTTTTTTTTTTTTTTTTTTTTGTGCCTAGTCATCCCATTTAGTAGTTAGAATAAACATGTATATACAGTACGT
>VFFE01007706.1:4775513-4880711 GCA_008921705.1 Burhinus oedicnemus
AAAAAAAAAACAACAAAATTAAAAAAAAAAAAAAAAGTTGTTTTTTTTTTAAAAGCAGCTTTTTATTTAAATGGAAATTTCCAATAGAAAATTCAAGATTTTAAAAAAAAACAGAAACAAAAACAAAACAACCAACCACAACTATCAGTGATACTTCCTTTTGGCTTTTGGGAACATCAGAAAAGAAAACCAAAAAAAAAAAAAAAATTTGAAACCTCTTTTTGATATATTTGTCTTGAAAATTTGCAAAGGCAATAAAAACATGTCTTGACCTTCTCTACTAAGGAGAAAGTTGCATAATAAGAGTACAAGAGAGGAACACAGTAACTAGACACATTTACCAAACACTAAGTATTTGGCTACTTGGATATATACTTACCTGTTGAAATAAGGAAAAGATGCGCTTGCAACCTACGCCTGGTGATGAAGATGAATGTAAGTATGGATGCTAATTTGGCTCTTGTGAGTTTTTCTTTTCCCTCTGTTCAACCCAGGTAAGACTTCCTTCTCCCAGACTCACCCTGCCTGCGGGCCATCTCCCTCTGTGCTGCCCTGCAGAACTCCCAGTGCTTCTTGGAACAGAGGCCCCTGTCTCGTGAGAGCTTCTGTCACTCTGGGAGGATGTAAAGGCTCATTGACCTTTAGCCATTTTTCCCAACCTTCTAGGTAGAATGTAGCCTAATCCAACATCAGTGACCAACCAGCTTTGGGAATTATGTTCAGCAACCTTAAATCTTTCTTCTAAAGCACCTAAATAACGAATAGCTTCAGTTTCCTCACTTTGTTGAGGAAATGGCCTCAAGTTGCGGCAGGGGAGGTTTAGATTGTATAATAGGAAAAATTTCTTCACCAAAAGGGTTATCGAGCATTGGAACAGGCTGCCCAGGGGAGCGGTGGAATCGCCATCCCTAGAGGTATTTAAAAGAGGGGTAGAAGTGGTGCTGGGGAACATGGTTTAGTGGTGGTTTTGGCCGTGTTAGGTTGATGGTTGGACTTCATGATCTTAAAGGTCTCTTCCAACCTAGGTGATTCTATGATTCTGTGACAATAATATGTTGAATGGCTCCCAGTTCTGACTGTCTTGGAACGTCTCTTTTACTCCATTGTTCAGAAGATCTCATCTCTTAAACATCCAGAGAAAAGACGTTTCAAGACATCAGATGAAGCTGCTGTACATACCAGGCTGAGAAATGGAGGTCAGAAGCATGTTTGGTAGTAAGTAAAGAAGGAAGAAGGCAATCTCTAACAATACAGGAAGTCAGAAATTTAAAAAGCTGCAGGATATCTTGTATATTTTTGTCTGTCACACAGAGACACAATGGGTAACAAATTGGCAGTGGGGTGTGTGTTTGTGTGTGTATTTTGACCTACAAACCATCCAATTGTGATTCTTTGTTATCCTAAATGTCAAAGAAGCAGTTGGTTCTTGCATTGTCTCATATAATTAATTAAATTTTGCTGCTCCAAATTAATTTTGGGGAATAAAAACTGAGGAATTTTTACTTATTTATTTTCAATATTTTGAGAAAAGGATGGGCTATTCATACTAAGTAAGAGAATGGAATCTGAACTGGAAAAACGATCAAGAAAACTAACACCAGAGAGAAACTGCATACCATGAACTATGCCATATGACCAGTTATAACATTAAGTGCTTTTGTAGCTTTGAGTGGAAGCTATCTTCCATGATTTGTGAGCTGCACACTTCAGCTTTAATTGGATGTATCATTTGGGGAGGCTGGACCCAACCCTTTGCCTTTCAGATACAAGAGAGGTTTATTTTGGATCTGAGCACAAATAACAGGTCGTATTTAGTCAAATTCCTTAGAATGCTGAAAAGAAAACTGGAAAAAAATACTGGCTAAATTTTAACAATCAAAGGTTGATTTAACTGGATTGATAGCAGATCTAATTAATTTCAGATTATTATATCAAGAAGGTATATTTTATAAATAAAAGATGTTGCTATTAAGTGAGATTGGAGATATTATTGACACTTAGAGGTGCCTCAGAGATACCGTTTGTTTTCAAAAGGAAGCAGTTGCCACAGCAGGTGCACGTGGTTTGGAAGTTCAACGTCTTCCAGGGAACCCTTAGTACTTGTTTAATTCTCTGCAAAAAGCAGATCTAAAACTACCAGGGTGTTTCAGTAAGCTTTTATTAACTTCTAGGAAATTTTGTATAACTGCTTTTAAACAAATCCTATGTTTTGGACCTCATCTTGTTTCTAAATATGCTTGCTCGCCTCCAAGTGTTATCACTGGTAACTGTGCATACACAAACAGCAGACAAAACAGAGGCCCTAAGGAACTCCACCATGGGGTTTTTTCTGCAAATGCAAAATTTGCCTGTGTTGTAGTAATCTGCATCAGCACTTTCTCCAAACGAGACAGTCTCACCAATGACATAAAACCTGATAATTATGGGCAACTGAGTCATATCCTTCCAGTGTAAACTGGCCTTCAGCTCCCAGTTCGTGCCTCTGACTGCCTGCCCTGAAACCCGAGGTGGCCTGGCATGGCATGAGGCCATACCGCACGGCATGTGACCCCCATTCCCTCACACGTTATCTCCGCACAGGCTATGAAACAATGACATATAGGCACGTTTCTAATGATTATGTGTGATGAGCGTGGGTTTGGGATAGCAGCAGTGATTACCACACAGTACATGATTTCCAGAAGGTGTGGTGAATTTGGAAAAAGTGTACAGAAGCTAAAATAACCTGCAATAGTCCTGGGCAGTCAAATCTTTCTGCTTCAGCCTACTGGCTTGCTCAAGGAGAAAACCAAAAGCAAAACGTTTGACCAGATGCACATATTACATACCTTTCCTGAGAGATGACTCTTAGAGCGGCACAGTGCTGGCTAATGCACCGATATTGATTCACGGTCCTCCTGCATTGCTCTGGAATTTTAAGATGCTTTTACAGCTGTCACAGATCAAGGATCTGTGTATTACCTGGCAAAGGTGGGTGTAGATTACAGAAGTAGAAGCTGTTTTTTAAGTTGTCAACTGTTCTCTTTCATAAATGATTCTTGCTACCTTTTCACTGAAGGTCTTATAGGCATGGTGTTTTGCCGCCAAAAAAAATCCCCTTAGGTCTGAGGAAGTAGGAAGGAAGAAGTAAGGGGGTGTTTTTTCAATGCCATGAATCTCTAGTGAGCTGCTGCTGCATTTTATATCAGCATTGCTTTAGTTTGCACTCCTGGGCAGGCTTTGGCAATGTTTCAAAATAATGGCTAAATATAGGAATGTTCAAAGGCTGGGGTCATATTACTGCCACAGCAGCAGCAGGAACAGCAACGGTGGACTATTAAACGTTCCCGGGATTTGCTGAGAGACTACAGAAGGGAGAAGGCCAGACACCTCTTTTTCCTTCTCCAGGCACACTTTGACTAAATCTGTCCTAAGTAATAGTAAAAAAAAGCCAGTGAACAGTAAAATTGACCCTTGCCTTGTGGTTATCTGTGCTTTTAACAGAGATGTCGCCTTACAAGGTTTTGCCTTGTGGCAATCATCACCCTCCCAGACCGAGCTTAGACATGGTTTTTGGGGAGAGTACACACCAACGTTTCTTCTCAACAGGCAGGATAAAGGGTGCCACCTCCTTCTGGGGAGAAGATAGCTTAGCTGAGGAGACGCAAGCTATGCTGTGATAGAACATTAGAATAAGGTGTGATCCATTTTGTTTCTGGTACAGATTCAGCCTGTGAAGGTACCGAATAGTACAGGGGTTATTTTGGGCAATTCCATGCACTGCAAATGACTTCTTTACATTAAATTCTGCCATGAAGGCTCATTCCCTTTTTCTGGTTAAGGCAACATAAGGAGCTAAAGATCTTTCAAAAGTGAGGAAAGGGAAGGAGAGGTAACAGCTAACTTGATTCTTTGTTTTACCTCCTGCTTTGGAGACTCATGGCCATCTCTCC
Source organism: Burhinus oedicnemus (assembly GCA_008921705.1). NCBI lineage: Eukaryota > Metazoa > Chordata > Aves > Charadriiformes > Burhinidae > Burhinus > Burhinus oedicnemus. Next base: position 4,779,446 of record VFFE01007706.1, read on the forward strand.
GGCCTGTGTAATGATTCTTCAGCTCTGTGTGGGGATGGAAATAGCATGACTGTCCAGAGCAAGAGAAGAAGCACAGGACAGAGCTGGGCATGCTGTGCTCTCACTTAAATAGCAACCTTCTTTGGGTGGCTGTGCCCTACAATGAGACTGCTGTCGTGCAGTATGGAAAGATCAGGATAGAAGAATATTAATGATGTATCACAGGGATGGGCTCAGGTTTCACACAGTCATGGTTTCCTCTTAGCATTAAAAAAAGGGAAATTCACGTATAATCATAAAAATGCATTGTTTCTTCACATTCCATAGTCAAGCATACGAAGGCTAGGATATATTTCTAGCTTTTGTACAACATTAAGTTTCCACTTATTCAGATACACTAAATATCTCTGTGTGGTCATATACCATCTTTTCCACAGGATCCCTCTCTTCTCTGCTCAGTATAGCTGTACAAGTGAGCTGTACAAGTGTATATGTTGCCTATGTGGAAAACAACCCTGGCATTCCTTAACTTAGAAATTATTCAAGTTGCCAACATTCATCACAAATTATGTGTACAGAAAATATACACAGTCGTTATACATCTATTAAATACGGTGGTCTTGCTTTAAAAATGCTGTGTAAAGTGTTATAAATTAGATTTTCTTCACTTATTTAAGACTCAGTCACTCCAGCTCTACCCATGTGTTAAGGAGTCTCGGTTAGTCTAAATGGCATGCAGAGGAGCTATAGGAAGATGGAAATTAAGTAACCAATCTCTTTTATGTTACACCTTCTTCCGGCTCCTAAGCACGTAAATTATAATGAGACTACCTTTCACATCACTAAAGTGGCTGTAATTAGACCTAAGTGAGTGGAAGCAAGCCTGAGTTACAGTTCTTTATACATTACTTCTTCATTTGGCTCACTTTCAAATTTATCTGATCATCACACCTAAGCTTCGTATCATTACATCTAGACATTGCACAAGAGCTAGAAAAAAGAATGAACTCTACACGGGGCTTTCAGCAGTCTTTGCCCTTAGTAATAGAGAAACAACTCCTCTCCTTCCCACACACAAGAAGTACCAGAGGACAGAAATGTTTTCACAGATGTGGCCTTGGTAATAGGGTCCAAATAACATAGTGACCATATTTTAACAGTAAAAAGAAATAAATTGTCAGGTATGAAACCACAAGAAGGCAGTTTGTCCTGAAAAAGAATGGCATATGTTCTGCATTTCCTGTTGGTGTCACAGATCAGATTTTGCAAAACTGCTGATCTGAGAGACCAGAAGCAAATAAATGCTGACTTATTAAGAAATACTTGTCAGAATGGACACTAAAGGTGTCTTCCTCCTAGTAATATATTTCAAAGGAAGGAGAAGAGATCACAGTTGAAGTAATATGAGTTTGTGCTCAGTAGAAAGAACGTTTTTATGAAAGTCTGGTTCACTTAACAGTGCTCTCTCTTACTTAGGTAGCATCAGGACCATATTTAAAGACTTCTTATAAACTGCTTGTCCCACAAAGCGTGTCTGGTATTTTCTGCACAGTTGTAACAAAGTTTACTGCTGCCTTTTGCTATGCTGATGGAGCTGTTTGCACACTGTTCAGGAGACAGCCTCAGTGAATGATGTGGGCTGAAAAAGAGCTCCCCAAAGTGTTTGCGTTTTACTTGGGTCGTTTCATTCTTTTGGTTTATAGCGTGTTCCTACAAATGATTGCACCGGGATGAGCAGATGCCACAATGGAGTGAGGAAAGTGGTTAAACAAGTTTTATTGTTATTAAAAAAAATGAATGCAGAGCCATGAAATTTTATTTTCAGGAACTGTACTATGTGCTCAAAGCTTTGCAAATTCAGTTCTTTAGGTGACATCCATGTAATGCGTCTTTCTCTTTATTCAATTCTTATTTCTGTAGGGTTGGATTTGCTCAGAGAACATCTGATGTATCCTATGTAAAAAGTGGAGAAGATAGGCAATTGTGCATGTCTGGTAGCCCGGGGAACCTTACTTGCCTATGAAAATGTGGGTGTCTCTCAGGATAACTTAAAACTTTACTGTTTTAAATTTTTGACCTAACAGGCTTGAAATTTTAGTTAGCTGCCTAAGTCTTCTTTTTGTATCTCAGTCCAAGTTCTTGGTTCAATATTTGAAAATACAACAGTGTACACACTGACTAAGCATAACACTGAATGAGAAACTCAACTTTAAGCAGATACAGACATCCTTTCCAGACTGGAATAGTCCCATTTGACTTCAGTCTGTTTTACATTAGTTCTTGAGTGTGCTACTGTCTCAAGTGTAGAAAAAAATATTTCTACAACCAACTTTGTTGAAAGGGTAAATATGTAACTTGAAAGAAGCCCAAATACAGAATCTTCAAAGTCCACCCAGACTTTTTTAGGTATTAATATTCATTAAAATCTGAATTCTTCTAGACTAATAGTATGTTTATAAAACACAAATTGTCCTAATTCTTTTACAAATGTTGAATTGTTCTCTCAGTGATAGCACTGTGTTCAAATTTCTTGGTTGAAACATCTGAATTTGCTAAGACTACTTTTGTTAGGTTCAGGCATTCATATTCTCTTTTAAGCCAGAATCTGTCCATCTGGCATTTAGATAGTTTACTGACTCAATTATAAGTTAGACCAGCAGTGCTCACCATTTTATGATCTCAAGTGTCTCAAACTAGTGATTTATTTTCTTTTGACTCTGATAAAAAAGATTTTTTTTATACTTATTGATTACTTGTTACTTGCTTTGTAACACATATAGCAACTTCCTTGAAATGCAGTGTGAAGAACACAAGTATGTAGTGGGCACCATGTGACAGGAGATTCAATCTTCCAGATGCCTTTTAAGTGCATGAGGGAGAGAAGAGGACCTCTGAATTCAGCAGACCCAGTGGTCTCTAATAGCTGTTAGAAAAAATCATACAAATTAAAATTAACTATGTTTCTTGCCATGCGGTGAGGCATATGACTGCACGTTAGTCAGGAAATGGATGACTGTATACATTAAAGCCTTCCCTTTAATTTCCATCACTGTAGGCTGGTTTCGCATTGGAGCAACTCTATTGTCCTGAGTGGAATAACATGTGATTTTCACTGATGCAGTCTAAAGTGGACAAATATCAGAAATAACACCTAAACTGTGCGGTCCTCTGGTAAGGTAAATGGGAACCTTCTGTGTGACAGTGCAGCTGCACCACTGTATAGCAGTGCTTAGAGCTATGACATTTATTTGTCTATGAGACCCGGGCAATTATCTTGCTTGAAAAGCAGGGCATTTTCTGTATTGCTTTCCTTTTTCATTTGCTACAGCACAGGTTTAAAAATTCCTAATAACACAGGGCCATTTCTGGAAAAGATACAGTGCTCTGGAAACTGGGATCTAAGTGGCACAGGTTTTAAGAGAAATAAATAGTTCCACTTTTCATATATATTTGCAAATACATATCCTAAGAAGAGAGCAAGAGGAAGGGAGAGAGATAATGTCTTCCAGATGACAGCTTTCTGGATGGAATCTGAAGTCTAAAGCAAGAGAAAATTTTCATTAACATTCAGATTACATGTCATTTTGATTCACACTCCCTAAGCAAGCTAATTTGGGCTGCAGCCAACCTTCTTACAGTGTGATGACAACACAACAAGCTTCACCGCCTCTCTTTCATTGCTAATGATTCCTTGAGTGACAGCCGTGGTCTCTGAGCTCGGCACGACACTTCGCCCTGCAGCGACCTGCAGTGTCAGAGCTGCCTCTGTCCTTGGCCCCCGCTGGGCTTTCTGCAGCAAGGACACCTCCGCCATGTCAGGACAACAGCAACAAAGGGAAGGGTCTGCTCAAGACCGCACTCAGAGAACGGTATGTTTTCTGTGCGTATTGCTGTGGTATAATAGCCACAGTGGGTCGTTTGATCCCCTCCCAGTGACTCCACCATTTCACACTGAACAAAAAGGAACAAAAGAAAAAATCTTCACCTCAGCACCGGCTTCTTTGTGAAAATGATAACTGTGACGTGCTTCCCTCACAAATGTTTTCAGTAATCTATGGTCTTAAATTCTATCAAAGATTTTAGTCAACGTAGTCGTGATGGAAAAATGGAGGCTTAAGACTGACCAAATATTGCACATTATTAAGGATTCAGTTCAAGCTTTGTTAGCATGGGAAATATTTTACCCACTTGCTCTTGTGTATAGCTGCTGTAATGTCTGATCTATTTCAGACCTTCCCTCTATGGTAGCAGTTTAGTCTGCGGCCTGTTCAGCTGTCTATGTCTAAATGGATAGTTATTCTAATAATTCTAAAACTTACGTTTATAAAAGGCAGGGACAATTCTGGACACCCTAAACATCTGATTGCTCATTTCCCTCTTGAGAATACCTGGGCATCATCTTATCAGGATTTGGGAAATCTAAACTCATGTGTAGGTCATGCAGAACTCTGCATAACCATCCCTCAAGGGACTGAATCTTACTGGAGGGCTGCTGCAATACCCTTAAAGTCAATGGAAATGTATGGGCTGTTAATGATGTTTGGATTGATTATATATATATAATTTCCCCCAACTCCATTAATTTCAGTGGAATAATACTGTAAATGGGAAAAACCAAAGTCTCTAGAGCTGCATACTATATGCTATATCCATTGTTGTGGGGACTAGATGCCTCCAACACAGAAAGGATGAGATAGAAAAAGGTTCACACTCATAGTATCTGGAAGAGTGAAAAACATTTGCTTAAGTGTCTTCTCCCTGAAGTTCACATTGTTTGGGCTCCTTTTGAGGCACAAATATGACTTGTATACTAATAAACCAAATGGTCCTTGGACTTATTCTCTGACCCAAATAATATTTGCTTCACTACCATAGTCCATCCTATTTTACCTTACACAATATGAGTCATCTGCATATCCCTGCTAAGAATGGTCCTTGGGCCATGCTTGACTCACCATATGTGCCAAGAAACTGTCTGAGAGGGTGTAAGTAGTCAAAAAAATTGTGAGGTGCCAGTCTAACAATTTAGGTACGCAGATGATTGAAATCCAGTGCTCTTCTGGATCTTGGTACTATGGAATTCGCTTGTGTATATGTGTGCGTGTATGTGTATACATATGTATAGAGATGTGCATCTATATAAAGGTGAAAGAGAAAGGAGCTCAGTCAAGTGTATGTCTTGGTTGACTGTGATGTTCAAGGAATCCCTTCTGCTCGTTAGGGAGTATCAGCCCTCCCTTGCCTGTGGAAGCATCATAAGCTTCTGATGTGCTGTCAATAATAGGCAGATAACTAGGCCATTTTTCACTCTGGCTGCTTTTGCTATGAATTTCCGTAATAACATTGCTGGCTTTACAAGTTATAGGCATCTTTAGAAGCAGTGTCTGTTTGGTTATAAAAGCAAAGGCTAAAGTATTATGTAGAACACCCACATGAACTACCTGGGAGGTCCAATGAGGGAGCTGAGGACTTGCATTTAAGTATTAAAAAACCTTGAGCATTGGTGTCATTTGTAAATGTGGGCAGGTGAAAGAGGAGTGGAGACTCATCAGATCATGTTTTTGCACTGTGGAGCACAATTCTGTTTCTAAGCCTTTGCTTTTCCAAGTAAGAGTGTGCTGCCATCCTTCTACTGCTTCTGTTTCTTTTATATCTGGCATTAACAGCAGGATGTTTTGGCATCATATCTGGCATAAGAAGAAAAGGTGGAGCAGCTCCAGTGTCAACACCCAGAGGCAGATTCAGCACTGAGAACTGCTACAATTTATAGTCCTTTCCAGCACAAGGCAAGATCTGTGGAGCAGCTGATTATACATTATATTTCAGTCATAAAATACAACCCATAAAAATAGTCTGTTAATAGTGAATGAAAGATATTGTTCTGCATGCAATAGAAGAAATCCTTTTTTATTTGCAGTTGAGGAAGAAAGGCTAGTAAGGAGTAGGTTGAACAATTCCACTGTTCCTAGGCAAGGTCATAATTTTTCCACATATAATATCTGCTAGGTAAAAGTGGCTGTTCTCACTACATTTGGCACTGCTCCAACCTTTGCTGTGCAGTTTTCTTATTTAGAATTGGGAGTTTAATTTTGCAGCTTCTTTCATTTCCTTTTTTGATGCAAATATGCATAAGCCATTTCTGTGTGCACAAGAATTTTAGCATAATAAAAGCACTAGGGTGAATCGCTGGTTACTGGAACAGAGCAGAAATTTCATCCATTTCATATCAGGATTTGAAGTGTGGATTACTTAAAAATGCATTTATTAAGTCTGACCTACTTTTTAATCTTCAATATTCCAGTTTGGTTTCCGTACAGCATGGGGAGCTTCAAGGTCTGCTTGCTCCTGCCCGTTCTCGCTCGGTATAGGGAAACACCGTTCATTTGCAGCAGGCAGCATGCCTCAACAGACTATGCACGGGGCTGGGAACTGGCAATTCCTCAATTCGAGTTTTGCTGTTGATGCCGCCTTAGAAGGGTTGCTCAGCTTTTCTGAATCTTTCTATTTGCAGGCATTGGGTTTCATGTGCTTATATTTGCAACTGTGCTAAGAAAGACTGACTTTGGGTGATGCTAGTCATGCTCAGCCTCTTCTCAAACTGAACACGTGCAGAATCTGACTTACTATTAGCTCAAAATAGTAGCAGCTTTCGTAAGTCTTACAGAAAATGATTACAGTATGAATGAGAGAAGTACTAGAATTATTGAGATAGGAAATTAATATTGGCAGTCCTTTACCTTCTTATTAAAAGTGAAACAGAAGTAATAACCAAAATTTATAATGTGTGACTGGAAAAAGGAAAACAGTAGCCAAGATTAAAGAAAAGACAGTGGTATTTAATATGATGAAATACCAAAATAAAAGAAAGAAAGGAAAGAGAGGAAAGATTGCTAATTACTACTGAACATGATGTGAAAACAAAGTTAGGCAAATTTGTGCACAGGTCTGAGATGTGTCTTAGACTTCTAAATAATAGGAAGATAATACCTCTTAAACAAAATTTAGGACAGTATATTTTCAAGCACTATGAATGATATCACTTTTGTGTGAAGACTGAAAGGCTGTTACTGAGATTCTTGAATCCCACAGTGTCAGTAGCTGATGCGATGTTATTTCTCCTCTTCTGGAAAATCACAGCGGAATAGTAGTCTTTACTAATAATGAACAGATGGAGAAAACATTTTGGAGATTAGTCTGAGGTTTTGAAAAAATATAGCCAAGATGCTGAGGTTTACTGGTGCAGATGGTTAAGAGAAGAAAATTTCAAATTCACATACACAAACATTTGTTGAAATCATATCTTAAAGTCTTAGAGAATCCCAGATTACCATGTATACATGCTTAGTATGTCCATATAGCACAATTTAACATGCTCTCATACCACATTAACCCTTGAGACACATTGGCTTTCTACTCTCCGATGGAGAAACGAGCTTGCATATGTATTTGAGATATAGTTCCATGACTATCCTTGAAACCAGCACTGGTTTCAGAGAAGGGAAAAGAGAACCTTGCCTTGTTCCTGAGCTTCACTACATACGTTTGTTGCCAGCCCACCTTTCTGTGCCTGACATATACCCACTGGTGCTTCCACATATCTGATTTCTGGCAAAAAGAAATGCTCAGAAGCTCCCTAAGAGGATGTGCCTACTGCTAGAGCAAATGGGATCTGAAGGAAACCTGAATTCAGGTAATTCAAGTTGCCCTTAAGGTCCATATAGACAAGTGGAGTTAGATCTGAGGAACATGCTGAACCTCAGCTCTCTTCCCAGAATTTGTTACTTCAGGAAGGGCCTGTTCTGGGGGAGCGGTGCACTTTCATGCAATGTCATTAGTGTTGTGTACATGAATGGCTCTTCTGAAAAAAAAAAAAAAAAAAAATCTTAAAGAATATTGACCAAATACCCTTAAAGAGCCCTGCTTGGTGAATCTATAAAATTCATTCGATAGTAACAATGCAGATGAATATTTTCAAACAGTTGCCATATATGTGTGAAGAATACCTGTGGATATTCTCTAAAAAAGAACTGAGTACCAGATATGCTGTGTATAATGTCTGAAGACATTCTTCATTCAACACTGCTTTTTTATTGCCTGTGAATTTTGGAAGTATCATACCCCAAATTTTTTATTATCAGTTCTCAGTATGCAGGATGGTATATATAAAAGTATTTAAAAGACTTTCCTTATTTATCTGGTTTGGTATTGGTTTGGTTTGGGGTTTTTTTCTTGTTTCCAACAGTTATTAGCTAGCTGGGCTGCAGTGCCTTGGATTTTAGATGGTGATAGTTGAGAATATCTTGTTATTAGCCTTTCACTGCACGACTGTTGATATTGTTCACCACGTGAGAGCACTGTCAACCCTATTTCACACTTCTGTTGTTGGTGAGTGTTCAATGACTCATGGATCAGAAACAGTGATCTCAACTGTTAACCACATCTACTCTTCTGGCTGCTGCTCCTGGCTTCCTACTGAACAAAGACTTTGTTTGAATCTATGGTTGACTGGAGCAAGCCAAGAATTAAAGTTAAAGCTTTGTGCTGCCTCTGAAGTAAAATGATGCATCTCGATGTAGTGCTAGCTCTAGCTCTCATAGGTATGTTTGCTTCCACAGAAGCTCTGCAGTGAAAAATACAAGGTTTAACTATCATGGTGAGGCATAAAGCCTAATATAAGACATATGCTGAGCAGGAAAGAGGTTGCACTGCAGCACATGTATTTAAATAGACTGAGAGTTCATTCTTGTGAAACTACTGTTAGTTGGAGCCGCACAATAACAACATATGTAACCATCAAAGCACTTCTCAGCTTACTCATTCTGACACAGGGTATGTGGCAAAGATGCAATCTGGTCCATAGTAAAAGGCAATGTATTTGCTAGGATGCAGACGTAGCAGTTTGGTTATGACTGCATGCTTCATTGTTCACAGAAGAAACGTGTCAAGTGTAGTTGCATTCTTCATGCCTACTGCAGTGCTTTCAATACTTGGAATATGTTTACTTCTTTTTCACAGTCTTATAATAGAATGCTTTTTTATTATTATTTTAATATATAGCATGAAAAAGTACATACATGAATAATATCCATAACATGTTTTGCTTTTTGTGTCATTATATTATAGCTATCAGTGAACTTACAGACAGCTGTGTGTTATCGGGAGGGGGGAACAGAACAGCCTAGGCATTTACAGGCCATGATACTGTAGTTGTGCGGCAATTAGCAACACAAATTCTTCATTCTGATTCCACAACTAAAAATCTATTTCACAAAGATCCTGATGAGTTGGTATGGTTCCTGGAAAAGTGACTCTGTTGGTGTCTCATACATTTTCAGTGCTAATAAAACAGTACTTTGTTTTAATCCTTTTTTTTAACACAGTTCCTGAGTTGGTATTTATTAAAGATTTCTTTCTACATATATGACTGAGGTGGGTCAAAATCATGTGTTGTATACATGCAAGCGGTAAAAATGACTTTGACTAGGACATATCAGAAAGAATGCTGGGGAATATATGTGTGTTATGTGAGCGGAAGCAAATGGATTACCTGAACTTGAAAACAATGTGCCATACGGTCAGAATTAGGACCCCAATTTTGTGCACATATTCTCGGTGTGATTGTCGGAATTTCTTCAATGTTTATGTCAAGACCTTGAGATTGATAGTTTATTTGCTCTCTCTTGTGCTAATAAAATTGTGCCAATAGAAATTCTGACTCCTGAAGAGCCCTGGAGGTGCAGCTCCTTGAGAGTTTATAACCCTGCAACTCTGTATTTTTGTCAGGCAAATCTATTATTTCATATACATCAGGAAGTGATTGTCTTCATGTTATAGTTTCTGTTACAAAATGGTATAGGTTGTATCATCTAAATTTTGCATATTTTATCTATTTTTTCCTTTTTCTACAAGGCCTGTGTGATGTTTCCTTTGAAGAAATAACCTCTATTTTGCACAGGCAAAGCTTTTTGAATACTTTTTTAACATATGCTGCATAGTTCTCAGTACTTGAGAGTTAACAACTTCAATTCTCACTCACCAGCCCATCACAGTATAACAGTGGAAGCCTGGCTAAAGGAAGAGGCTGCTCTTTATTACCTCACAGAATCACAGAATCACAGAATCACAGAATCACAGGGGTTGGAAGGGACCTCTGGAGATCATCTAGTCCAACCCCCCTGCCACAGCAGGGTCACCTACAACAGGTTGCACAGGGTGGTGTCCAGGTGGGTTTTGAATGTCTCCAGAGTTGGAGACTCCACCACCTCTCTGGACAGCCTGTTCCAGTGCTCTGCCACCCTCAAAATAAAGAAGTTCCTCCTCATGTTTAGATGGAACTTTCTATGTTCAAGCTTGTGCCTGCTACCTCTTGTCCTTGTTACCTCAAGCATGACTAGAAAGCATTGTATGAGTCAAAAGGCAGAAAAAGGAAAATTGTATTGGGAAGCTTCTTTCACCAACAGAATAATATATAGACTTCATTCAAGGGATTAGCATCCAGAACAGTTGCTCTCTCCGTGTCACTGAAGAGAAGAGTGGGAAGAGGAAGGCAACTGCTTGTGGCAGTGCATGCAATTCATCCAGTATGTGAATAGAAAGAAACAAATATACACGATTTCCTATTTTTTCCCATAAATTCATCACTCTTTCTGGCACCACCCCTTGCTTTATGTGAGAAGCCTGTGTTGGAAACTTCATTTTTAATTCTTTCTCAAGCATAAACCTTGGATGGTTAACGGTTCCGCTCAGCACAATATGCCTGAGACCTCAAGAATTAGGAACAGTGATCCTGTTCTTTACAGACCCAGGTGGTGCAGGAACACTTTGAATCTATCCACAGTGGTCTGCCAAAAGAGAAAAGAAGGGGTTTAGGAAAGAGGTCCCCTGTTACTTGCTTGTAGGGTCCAGAGGAACTACAGAAATATTAATTCAGGACGTAAAGCAAGACTATATCACATAATCCTCCTGAGAACTAATATGTGGTCAGTACTGGGGAAGGGAGAAGGATTTAGTATCTTGGTAGCTCTAGTTTCGCAAAACACTGCCATCTCAGAGATTTTGTAAAGGGCTAATGTGGCACAATCGATCCTCTCCCTTGCCATGTGCTGCAGTAATGCTTGGTTCTCTGCCTAGGGCCATGCTGAAAGCCACAGTCTCGCCCTCAGTAAGCTTCAAAATAGATTGCTCTAATAGGAATATAACGTTGCTTTCTAAGAAGCCATACACAAATTCAGGAGAATGTCCTGAGGATTTGGAAAGCTTCCTTTCTGAAGATTTTCTTGTTTTGCTACAGTATTCTAAGGAATATCAGAGTGGGAGGTTCAGGCTGTAGAATAGAAGTTTGCAAGCTCCGAGTAGATTAAAACCTGATTGGTAGTAAATGACTCCAGAAAGAAAGATGAAAAAAACCAAACCAAACCAAAACATATAAACTATTTGTAAACACTTAAGGTCAGTAGCAATAATAACTCAGCAGGAGCTGTGTCTAGTTTCAGCTTCCACTTGCTCAGGATCTGTGTCTCATCAGTGACTAACATTGCTAAGCACTGGAAACCTCATTTGCAACAACACAGCTGCAAAGGAGCTGGCACAAAAAGGCAAGCTTAGAAGACAATGCAGTTTACGCTTAAAACTTTGGCTTCTGTTTGGATTGTTGGATCACTTTACATCAACCTAGTATTCAGGTCACAATTTGTTAATGGTGATAGCAATAAAAACATTTTGCGTCTATGGCAGTGAGGAAAGGGATGCCAGGTAAGTAGAAAGCTAATTTGCAGCCAGACAGGTTACTGTAAGTATAGGGTTCCTGGAATGGTGTTACGCTCTTTACTCCTTGCGTGCTGATTATGCAGAGCTCTACAGCCAAGAAGACTGAAATTGCCCTTCTTTTCTGCTAGGGCCTACACCTTTATGCCCTAATTCCTCATCTGAAATAAACTCACATACTGGTATAGGAACTTGCACAAAGGAAGCACAGATTATTGAACAGTGTTGTGCGTCCTTGAACACCACTTAGTTCCAAGTTTTAAATGCATAGACAGGAGTCAGGTAAAGCACTGAACTGTTTTTTTGTGGGGTAGAATTAGTTTTTTTCATAACAACTTGTATGGTTCTATGTTTTGGACTTGTAACCAAAACCGTGTTGATAACACAGGGAGTTGAGGAGTTCTTGCACAGCGTCAAGGCCTTTTCCCTTTCTCACACTGCCCCACCAATGAGTAGGCTGGGGAGGCACGAGACGTTAGGAGGGAACAAAGCTGGAACAGCTGACCCCAACTGACCAAAGGGATATCCCAGACCATAAGACGTTGTGCTCAGCAATAAAGGCTGGGGGAAGATGGAGGAAGGGGGGACATTCAGAGTTATGGCATTTGTCTTCCCAAGTAACTGTTACGCATAATGGAGCCCTGCTTGATGGCTGAACACCTGCCTGCTGATGGGAAGTAGTGAATTAATTCCTATTTTGCTTTGCTTGTGCATGCAGCTTCTGCTTTACCTATTAAACTGTTTTTATCTCAACCCACGAGTTTTCACACCTTTACCTTTCTGATTCTCTCCCCCATCCAATTGTGGGGGAAGTGAGCAAACAGTTGTGTGGGATTTAGCTCCCTACTGGGGTTAACCCACAACAAGCACTTCTATAATTTTCCTCCAGTTTTCTTGAACTCCTGTTTACACCTGGGGGCATATAAAAGTGCTAGTTTTACTCTACTAAGCCTCTTTGGTGGATTTTATGTGAATGGCTCTTTTGCTATCCCAAATCTATTCTCATGGTGAAGTTCTCGTAAGTGTTGCAGGTGTGAAGAGCTCAGATAATTTGTGCTGTGGATCCAAATGACAGCTATTTGTTAATTCTGCCTCTGAAACACAGTTATTCAAACTTGTGCTTTGTATTCCTCCTTTCGACTTATATTTCTCATTACTGTTGGCTAACCTCATCACTGGGGCAAGGATGTCCAAGCACAAGGTGAGAGTATGTTTGTTGGGTTGGCGGTAGTGAGATGGCAGGCCCAGAAGTCCTTGCCATCACTATGAGGTCTTCAGTCTTTTTCTACCTCCTCCCCAGGGTGCTTAGGCACCTGATTCCAGAAATCTGTCTCCCTAAAAGATAACATGGGAATCATCTGTGATGGTGTGCTCCACCGCCAACCTGAGCTTTATCTCCTGTAACCCTGCCCAAGAGATAACCACCCATGGTGGTTACAATGGGTGCATCTAGTCATGATGGCAGCATCCGGGGCTCTACGTGGTTTCAGGGAGACAGATAACAACACAAGAGCCAAGGGCTAACAAGCAATACTGCTACTGTGGTCAATATGCAAATATGACTATAGGTCAATCATGTTACCCGCATAAATAGTGAACAGCCCAAGAGCCCTTTGAGCTCTCCTGAACAACAGTGATCTCCCCTTGAGTAGCGATGCCGCTCAAAGTTACTTCTTGAGATTCAGAGATTCCTTGCCACAACAGACTAATAAGTAAGTGACTAATAGCATGCTGAACTTTGAAATCTTAGCTAAGTAATATAAAGGATTGATTGTGCCTATATAATCCTTTAGACATAAACCGTTGACCAAGTCTGGGACTAGGATTGGATCCAGCCACACCTAAAATCCTCTCCGAGAAGGAATTTAGAAAGCAAGGAGGTCCTTTCTGAACCTCATGACTCAATAGAAGGGTCTACCTGATAGCTCTATCTGACCCTGTCCTCTATGCAGTAAATAACCAAGTGTGCCTCGTCATCAAACCTTGTTAAAACACTGTCGCATTTACCATCAAATTTTGTTAAATCCCTGTTTTATATCAATAAATGTATTGCTGCTTCTCTCTACGACTGAAGTGCATCACTCCATCCGCAAGATCATCCACTCTGGTCCCTTCCCAGTGCTGCTCCTCTCATTGGGCTTCATGGTCATGTGTCAAAAATAGTTGTTTCTCAGAGTGCCATACTCCTGGTGGAGATACCCTTGGCCTTGCCTAGAATATAGCTCCGCAAAGGTGTAATGGCACAGATCCTTAAAGGGAGTCCCTAAAGACTCACACAAACAGTACCAGAACAAGCTAGATTTTGTCTAACACAAGAAATCAATAAAGTTAATGAACACTTGACTATCGGTACAAAAATATATATATACAGATTTGACATCTAGTGATTGAAAACACCAGTGAGGGAGCGTTCAGTGGATGAGCCCGTAGCCTCAAATGTCTTTCCCACAGCTGGCCTGACACAATCACAGTTCACTGAGCCTCGGGGTATAGATGAAGAGAGATTCATTCCCTAATTTGTTTGAGAATGGCATACATGTGAGGGATTTATTACTGAAAAGAAGCTGAGAAACATGGTTTTCATAGCATGCTTAGACTCAAATTTCTAAAGGAAAACAGTCTCTTGAAATTGCCTACTTAAGAAAAAAAATTAGGATATATGATAATGTTTTAAAGAGGTAAATTAAAGGGCTGGATAAGAGATGCATCTTTGACAAAGATGTACCTGAGATGCTAAAAAAGTTAACCATATAGAGGGGTTAGACACTACATTTTGCAGTACTAGCACACATCTTTCTCAAAAAGCATCACATTCATCATTCCTTCACAAGGGAGCATCCTCAGTGGCTGTGAGGAAGCACGTGATCACCACTGTGATTCTTAATTATGACCTGAAAGAAAAGGGAAATATTGAGGAAAATTCTAATTCCAGATGCCCTTCTCAAACTGCCATAACTCTTAAACAGAGCTCTGACATAAGTGCATGTGCTCACACATCTTCAACACACTACCCCTTTCACTGCGTGACCCAGTCTCAATTTTCTAATCCCCTCTCACCCCCTCAAAACCAACCGGCAATGAAATGCCTTTGTCAAAGTACTTTCCCTATGGGTTGACTATGGTTGATAATGTATTGGTCCAAAAAAGGGTCAAGACAGACAGAAATCAATATATACGTTCCATCAGGCATCTAGATACTCTGTGCCACTAATGAAATTTGGTCTAAAAAAAACCCCAGCATGCTTATTAAATGTACAGTCTGCCCTGATCCTGCTTAGAGGGAGCATATATCACACACCCTAACCTAGAGACTACCATTGGGAATCAGACTTATTATACATGGTCATCTGTCATTTGGTGGTGGCTGGTCCAGAATTTGTCAGATGGGCAACAATCTTCACACTAAACAGGTGTGGGATAATTTGATCTTTTTCTCACAAACTGATAATTACAAAATAAATCAGCTTTATATTCCTGCTAGGATTTTTAAATAACATTAATGTTTCCAATTTGGACTTTTACAGAACAGGCCATTCTTTCTATCAGTATAAATCTCTAATGCCTCCTTAAATGTCGTTAAATTCTTGGCCTTTGCAATATTCTGTGGCAATGAGTCAAATGCAAGTTCAGATCCACAAGCTCAGAACTAGTGGCAGTTGAAAGAACAAGGTAGAAAAAAGAAGAAAGAAAACATCACCTAATGTAATTCCTTCATTAGTTCATATCTATTTCTTTACCAAATAAATCAGTAAAAAGTTACCGGAAAAAAATTGCCGTGATCGCTTGTTCTGTTGGATATTGGGTCTTCCAGGTAACAATTATTTACAAAAAAAATCAACTATCTTTATGAGTTCCATAGCTTTTGCTAGTTCACTGAACTTCTTAAAGAGCAAAAAGCTAATAAATGTCCTAATATAGTAATTAAAAAATATTTTAGGGTCTGATAGAATTTCTATACTTGTGGGGCAAATCTTCAAGCCCTGTTATAGTCAGGGGAGTTTTTGGAGTTATACAAAGCATAGATACACTGTTTGCACATAATATATCTTTAGGAATAAATCAGCTTTTAAAAATAAAATAAAATAAAATAAAATTTAAATTGAACAGGTGAAAACCAGAAGCAATTACAGTATCCTTTGTTTTATTTTTTAAATTTTGTGATGACTTTAAAATGAACTACAGATTTTCATAGAATAGCTCCAAAACATCTGCTCATACACTTTACTAATTATTTAAAGCCATTTCACATTTTTTAAATTACTTCTACCCATAAATATGCAAAACAGTGTTGGACACAGTCTTAGAGGCTGAAGACAAGTTGATTGACATACAAATAAGCACTAAAATAAGACTTTGCTTCCAGGGAAAAAATGTAACTTTTTATGGTTACTCAAATCTTTTATGTTGTTATACTAGCAAAAAAGTAAATTACCAGACATTTTCTTATCTTTCTTATCTTAGACATACAACTCTGGCCTAAAATCCTTAAAATATAAACAGGAAAAAGAGGCATGTGTGGCATATTACAAAAACATCCTGCCCAGTAGCAAAACCTGATGGAACCAGCCAGAAGGCTGCAACAAAGATCAAAAAAAGCAGAATGTAAAATAAAATACAAAAAGTTTTCTGTCTCATCATCCTATGTATGGGATCAGTGCTTCAGTAATCCGAAGTTCTGACTTGTGGTCCTAGTTCTGAAGTTTCACTTCAGCTGGAATTTAAATTCTAGTAGTGCACACTGGCAGCAATGGAGGCCAACAGGATCCTGGGCTGTGTCAGCATGGGCACAGCCAGTAGACTGAGCGTAGATCTTGCCCCTCCTTTGCTTGCCACTTATTAGACTGCATCTAGGAACTGTTTTGGGCCCCCAGTTCACTGAAAAACTGAAGTTCAACAGAGGCCGCCAAGATGGTCAAGAGGCTGGAGCACTTACCCTGTGAGGAGAGGCTGAGGGAGCTGGGGTTTTGCAGCCTGGAGCAGAGAGGGCTTCAGGGGGACCTAATGGCAGCCCCCCAGTGCCTACAGAGATGTTATCAAGGAGGCAGGTATGTAGCAGAAGAACAAGAGACAGTCATCATAAATTGAAAGAAGGGGAGGTTCTGAGTGTAAGTATGGAAAAATATTCATTATGAGGAGAATTACACAAGGGGCCAGGCAACCCAAGAAGCTCTGGGACCTCTGTTGTGACCTGGACAGGCTGGAGAGCTGGGCAGAGAGAAACCTCATGAAGTTCAATAAGGGCAAGTGTAAGGTACTGCACGTGGGGAGGAATAACCCCATGCACCAGTACAGGTTAGGGGTTGACCTGCTGGAAAGCAGCTCGGTGGAAAGGGACCTGGGAGTCCTGGTGGACAACAGGATGACCATGAGCCAGCAATGTGCCTTTGTGGCCAAGAAGGCCAATGGCATGCTGGGGTGCATCAAGAGGTGTGTGGCAAGCAGGTCGCAGGAGGTTATCCTCCCCCTCTACTCTGCCCTGGCGAGGCCACATCTGGAGTCCTGTGTCCAGTTCTGAGCTCCCCAGTTCAAGAAGGACAGGGAACTGCTGGAAAGGGTACAGCAGAGGGCTACAAAGATTATTAGGGGACTGGAACATCTTTCTTATGAGGAAAGGTTGAGGGACTTGGGTCTTTTTAGTGTGGAGAAGAGAAGACTCAGAGGGGATCTCATCAATACTTACAAATACTTAAAGGGAGGGTTCTGGGAGGATAGGATCAGTCTTTTTTCCGTGGTGCCCAGTGACAGGACAAGAGGTAATGGGCACAAACTTAAAAATAGGAAGTTCCATCTGAACCTGAGGAGGAACTTCTTTCCTTTGAGGGTGGCAGAGCACTGGAAGAGGCTTCCCAGAGAGGTGGTGGAGTCTCTGACTCTGGAGACATTCCAAACCCACCTGGACGCCATCTTGTGCAACCTGCTCAAGGTGAACCTGCTCTGGCAGGGGAGTGGGACTAGATGATCTCCAGAGGTCCCTCTAACCCCTGTGATTCTGTGATTCTCAGATTTCTCCAGAACACGAGTAAACAAAGCTCTAGGCAGCACGGTCTGAATTTGATGCTCACCTCACCTCAAGGAGACACTTGAACTAGATGACATCCCAATGTCCCTTCCAAAATGAATTATCCTCTGAGTGTCTGCTTCTAGGATCTGATGCTTCTTTCAGGACTGCTGAAAAATATTCCGCTGCATTTTTCATAATACTTCCCTGGTGCATTAAGTCCCTGGAGTAATAAACAGTATTCAGGTTTCCCCCAGTCTCTTGGGGCGGCTCTCCACTCTTCAGGGAGTGGGACAGTTGTCCTAAAAGTCATATTATGATAATTATGTAATTAAGGTCTGTGACTTAATGCAGACTTTCACATTGATTTGCATAAGAAATCATGGTTCTTCCTAACTTCAGTCAGGATGATTGTGTCATTTTGATATTGTTATTTAACGTCGTCTTCCTGTGTTCAATTTCTATGTTGTTGAAACAGAAAAGCCTAAGACCAGATATTATGGAATCCCCTGAGTAAATTGCAGTTTTCAAGAGGCCATCAGCTTCCTAGCACAGACCTTTGTCACTTCAGCTAATTAAAAGGTTTGTTTTGGTGACAGCCACTAGGAGGTGATGACACAGTTTGTGCCACTGGGTTTTATAGTGTTTTGCTGAGAGTAGAGAAAAAATGACACTTCGAATAGCAATAAATCTCACACTTGCCAAATACTAAATCCATATGTCAGAAATATGGTAGCATTAGTTTAATGAGAATATGATTTTCACAGCCTAACAGGATTTTGAACGCTATATTTTTCTAACTTCAGTTTTGGAAATAGTGGGCTGATTTTTGCTGAAAACTTTCAGTAATACTGCTTTTGAGGCTCCATGGGAAATCTTACTTTGAATACTCCAAGTGGAAAAAGCAGGAACCAAATCCTAGGATTTTACAATGGAAATTTTTGGATAGTATAAGCAATACTGACTCTGCCTTTAACTTAAATGGTTAAATAGATGATGTACCAGAAGATAGCACTCAATAACATGTAGTAGTGCTTCGGAGTTTTGCGCCAGTTAAATACGTGCATTAAGACTGTAGGAGACTTCTCCACTGTGGGTTTTATATCTGGTCTTGACAATTTCAATTGTTAATGTTAATTACAATTTTTCTTTTCACTGACACTCTAGCTCTATACTGGGTTAGGACTCTGTTACAATAGATGTTTTATGGTCCCAAAATAAGGCATTAGGTGAAAGAAAGTGAGAATAAAGGGGAGGAGGAGGGGATAACAATGGAACACGAACATTTCTTTTAGATACTCGTTCAGCAGAGAGACATACAGTCTCAGTGGATGAATTTTAGTCCTAATTAGGGCATTGTCAGTGGAACAGTTATTGTCCTAATCAGGAACTGTGGCAGACAGGTGGTTTGTTAGACAGGTTGTAAAGGATACACAGTGCATAATAAAGTCACCAGAGACCAGACAGTATACTGATGTTGATCCTAGTGCTCTTTCCAATGCTGCCCTTTACACTGAAATTTGGGGCTTATCTCTGTAATAAATATGCTCCTAACTGTATAACTATGGCCCTTGAACACCTATGCTAACATACAACACACTTCCACTTGATGCCAGGATAGCATAAAAAGCCTTACAAGAAGAGTGTTATTATTTTTGTCACCTGCAGAATATTAATGCAAATATTTATGTTGTGCCAATAACTGTTAAGTGTTGAGTGGTTTATGTGCTGACCACTTGGACCCAGTTTTACAAGCTGTTATGTGCCTGTATTTCATTACCTCACAGTAACAGAAAAAACCACTAAAATTCTTCCAATATCCATAGCAGTTGCATTTTTTATCACATGGTTTCCATAAGCAGAACTGTCTAAGCCTGAGTGAGCCATGATCCTGGGGGGCAAGTAACAGTATTTCTCTTCTACTTAAGGCTGCCTGAGATTTTCCAAGATCTTACAGCTAAGCTCTCCAGCTCAGAGCTTGCTTAACATGCATTAATAATGATAATTTCAGCAACTGCAGTGGTGAGAAAACTCAGGGGAGTGGCTTCATGCCCTTTTTCATCCTGGGTACAATTATACTACAGCTACCACTGTCCTGCACAGTGCTTACACTACTGAGTCACAGGTAACACTGGCAATGGAAAATTCTTTGATCCTTCTTGTAAACTTGTGGGATTATTGCTACAAATTGTGTAAGATTTATTTGGCATCAGACAGAGAGAGTAAACAAGAGAAAATGCAGTTTTGTGGGCTACTGGTACAAAGCTGAGGAGTACTGGATTCACAGGGATTATGTTATTCAAACTTCACAGAAAGTTCCTGACACAGAAATATGGGAAATTATCTAGTTAAAAAACTTTCCATAGGAAATACTATTTGTGTGTCTCTGTTGTTTTCTCTGGTCTTCTTTCTCAGTGCACTTTGTTTCTTCTTGCCTTACTTACCTTTTTCTTTTTTTTTTTTCCCCCTCTGTGTCAGAAACTTATTTTTAATAGGTTTAGGGCTCTTAATCTAATAAAATATAATGGCATCTCAGTTTGGCATTGAGAATTACTAGTGATTCATTTCTAACATCGCTACTGCAGGACAATTCTTTGCTACTTATGCTTAGCTTTCTTCCCTCTGACATATTCATATTGTGCTGTATTAAGAAAGGGACATAAGTAGGGCGGACCAGGCAGAACAGGTCTGTCTTTACCCCGATAGTGTTGCAGTGAACATTCCCCATCCTGCCTGCTGTGCGCAGAAGGGATGCGAACTTATTAGGGAGGCAGCATTTAGTTCAGGAAGGTTGTGGGCTTGAAAACATGTGGTTCACAGAGATTAGACTCCCATATCCCACCTTGTGACATGCTACACATCAGGTTAAGACATTTCAGGTGCTTGCACATTTATTTTAGAGTGGCAAAACATTTGACAAATAAATATTTTGGATAGGATCATTGATCATGACTGGGAGTGTGGTTACATAGGAGCTTTCAGAGGTCATCCTCTGAACAAGGATGAATGAACTGAGGTGGACTTCTTTAATCCATCAAAATCCAAGAACGTTCAGCCAACTGGCCTTGGTTTATTTCTGAAATTATTTCTCAAACTATTTCTGAAATTATTCCATGTTGTCCACAATTTGGTATGTGCTTTCCCCCCTCCTTCCCCAATTTCTCAGTGCTACATTAATAAAACTGCTGCTTGGCCTTCTGGTTTCATGCTGAGACCTATGGGAAATGAGTAAATTGCCTAGTGTGACACCAGACCATTCAACTAACGCAGGGGAAACCTTCGATGACATAGATCCAGCGTACCTAGCCACTGATACTTGATCTGGCTCACATCCATCAGAGACGATGTGTAGAGAGTGTGGTCTTGCAGACAGATGTGTCCAAGCTGGTGGAACCATTTTAGGAACAATTCTTCTGAGATAAATGACACTAAGGGCTGAATGAGAAACTGTATGTTGTTAGGCTTATGGAAGGCAGACAAGGAACTGGGAGCCACTTTTCTAGCGAATTCTGTGAGACTTGTGCTAATAACAGCTTGGAGCTGAGAAATACGAAGTGGAAGTAGGTTGATCTTCTTACTGACACTGATATAATCAAGGGCGTTAGTAGGGATGTGTCTAGAACTCAGGGTCCAGGTCTGGCATCCACACAAGGAAAAAGGTTCAGGCAAATTTTCACACTGAGATGGATTCAGAAAAAAGCTACAAGGACTATCTGGTATCCAGAAAACTTGTCTTTACTGTGAGAGACTGAGGAAATCCAGTCTATTTAATTTATCCTCCTGGGGTTTGAAAAGTAACTTGCTAACAGTCTAAAAGTGTTTTCTCTACTATAGGAAATCTCTCTTCTTGCCATGTAAATATTCTGCCTAGGAAACTGAAAATGTTTAAGAAAAGATTTCTGATATAGGACATCTTTTTAAAACAGGAAAGTAATACGGCCAAATCTGACGTCTGGTTGTCTGGCAATAGAAATAATTCAAACTGAAGTAACTTCAAGCTTGTCAACACTAGGAAAGTAATGTTTTCCAACCAAGACTGACTCTTGGTCATGATTTCTTAAGGTTGTGTTTTAAGTTAACCAGAAGTAATTCAGGATCACTATGCCAAATCTTAGTTAAAGAATAATATTTTAATGTCAGTATGGCAAATACACAAGTGATAGACACTTAATTTGTTAATTTCAATTTACTACCTGTAAATACAAGGTCGTCTAAGCAGTTAGCTGTCAACAGACCATTACCTGCCACTGTCTGGCAATCACCCACAGATGGTCCCTTGAAGTCCTCCCTGTTAATGCGGGTATTGTTGAGCAGTGTATAGCAGCAGAGGAGTAAAAATTAAGTCCTGTAGTATCTCCAGAGTCAATGGTCAGATGGACCTTAACAAGGAAGCTGACAACCTCACCCACTGTGATTGCCAGACAGTTGTTATTTACATACAGTTCGCTTCTGCATGGTGAAAAATCTGACATGTGGTTGTGAAGGTTTTCTAGTGGCTCAGTTGCTATGAGATAGGAGGTTTTGTTTTGATGCAGATAATAAACAGCTGTTTACACAGCATGTTTGCACAGGCTCTAATAGGATCACTTTGCTTATTTGTGTTTTTTTCCCACTAGTTGCACTGTGTTAACATCTGTCAAACAACAAATAGCAATACCTGAAATGTATGAATATTAATGAAGATGCTATTTTCATCAAGGGAAGGACATGAAAGTAAATCTCACAAAAAAATTTTTATTTTAATATATTTTCTCATTTGAGGATGATTGCCTATTCCTCACATGATTTCTTCACCTACATGTACTTGTGAGAGATTTTATCCCTTAACTTGAAAGCAGAGTTATCATGACTAACCCCTAAATGTTTTCATGATTTCTTAAGTCTTGAGGTCACATGTTATGATCATGTGGTCATATCTGACATAACACAATCCACATAATTTCATTAAGTAATTCATGGACTTATCTATGTCTTCTGGCTGATCTAGAGCATATCATTTGAGAAAGGTACAGCCAATCTGGCATGAAAGGCCTCAAGTGAGAAAGAAAACACTGCATCCATAACAAGTTGTTCCAGTGTTTAATCACCCTTGGAGTTTAAAAATGTGCATCTTAATTGTAGTTTGAATTTAGCTCCGCTTTCAGTCATTGAATATTTTCTAATGCCCTGATCTGAGGGTAACAAGTTAGAGTGTATGGTGTGTGGCAATACAGTTGGAGGTACATCATAGCATCTCTATGCAGCTTTCTGGCATTGCTTAGGAAGTTTCAGAATTGTAAGTATAAGAACTCTTATCTATAAATCTGCCTGGAGTCCTAGTGCAGCTACAAATACCCTGTGGACAGTGGGTCACTAAAATGCTTTCTGGATGTCTTATCCAAATGCTTCACCATCTATAGTATATTTCTCGTGGACACTGTGGCCGTCAGCCTCTGCCCAATATTTATTTGTTGCATGTCAAGTAGAAATGTGCACTGAGTGCATTAGCTCTTGCTCATTTGGAGCTTTACATGAGCAGTTTAACAATATTCCTGCTTCAATGACTTTGGTATAAAAGCCCAATTCTGTAATTCTTTGCTGCTGTTATAGGATGATAATGGATACCAAAAAAATGCAATGCAGGTATGTTTTCTTGAAAATAAGTATCTGTAGTAATTTAATATTGTACACAGTGAAATTGTAAAATTATCTTAGAGTTATTTAATTTATGGTTTTCTAGAGCAGACAGACCTAAAGTAAGTAAAACAACAGCTCTTTCCTGTTTTCTTATGAAAGCTCCAGTTTTTATTCCTGTAGCCTCTTTTTTTTCCTCTTGAGCAACATAATCTGTTTGTAGTATGCCAATTTTTTCCCAAAATTCTACTGAACTGCAATTCATGAATAACTACTAAAGATCAGTTGACATTTTTCAACTTGTTAAAAATGAAATATATATTTTAAAATATGAGATTTATTTTTTAATTGAAAACAGTATACATATATATATAAATCTAGAAATTGATTAAAAATCAACTTTTTTCTCAGTCTGTCCTCTTTCCTCACTCCTATCATTTGGTTTTCTGATAAGGATCCTTGGAAATTTTTAAGAAATGCAGGAAATTATAATTAAAACTATTTTCCCCAGCATGTCTCTTAATTACATACTTATTAACTCTGAAATAAACATTTCTGGTCACTTTGGCCTTATTAATTACAGGACATGTAGACTTGTGACCATTACCTCTTTCTAGACCCAAAATATCTTGTGTTTTATAAGAACATACCAAGGCAACATTTTCAGATTAATTTGAGAGGATATTTCCAGCCGCCAGACTTTTTGGCATCTCAGCAATCTCTAAAAGTTTAATGTGTCTTCTATTTGAATACACTTATCAGAAATATATGAAGTTTACATTCTTGTTTTATATCCATGTTCCAATATGAGGAGTCTCATACATTGCTTCAGGTCATTTTACATATCACTATACAACAATTCATAAGTATGGTGAAAAATTTATTAGGCAGGACTAGAGGCTTGTCTACAAGCCTCTTATTTTTGGATTATGGTAGGGTGTGAATTTCAAGTGTGATAGCTATTTCTGTCCATGTGCTGACAAGTGAGGGTATGGGGGAGTTGAACATTTGGCCACAGTATTTCCTTCTAAAGCTTTTATAATAACAGTATGGTGGGTTATAAAGATCTTGCACAAAATAGCTACAACCTGAATCAGTACCAAGACTGTTTTTTGTCTGCTTTATTAAAAAAGATGTAGCTTATTGCTAAAAGGAAGTGATACAAATGTCAAGATGTTGCAAGATAGATATATGTTTCTACAGCACATTTAGCTGATGACTTTGTCCTGTAAAAAAGACAGGGTACAGCTGGAATTATCTATTACCTGGAGACATTGTAATTCTTTTATTATTCTGGGATAAACCATAAATCAGTCTCTTACAAAGCATGGAAATGATGCGTAAAGAAATGGAAGAACCTATTCTTTTTCTTCTCTTTTTTTTTTTTGTATTTTATAGCAAAAGAGGCCACGAAGAGATGTGTTTTGCAGGACATTTTTAAATTTAGTATTTTATGTATCAGTAATATCTTATGATGGTGCAGTTTTACCCTACTTCTCAAGGTTGGACTGAAGCTTGCGGAGTTAAAAACCTCATATTTCTAGACTCAGTACAAAGGTCAGGAAATATGATAGGGACCTACAGCAGACTTGGATCAAACGTACTGCTTGAACAGTTTGTTTGCTGTTGGGTTTTTCGGTTTGCTTTATTAGCTGGTCTCTGGAAGCATAATTAAACATTTTACAGCTTTTGACCTTTCCTCTCTTCACTGCTTTGGATGTCTCTGGTAACTTTAAAGACCACATTATAGTTGCAAGAATCTTGAATTATCTGCTGTCTTGAAACAGCAATGCAATCTGGGCTAATCAGAAGAAAATGAATGGCTTTCAGGAAGAATTTCAGTGAGCACCATGTAGTCTTCAAAGTGGGGGTCTGATTCTAGCTTCAGTGGAGTTCGGCAGGAGCTGGGAGCATCTCAGCAGTGCCCTGCAGCTGCAAGTTACCAGCTCCGGAATTAACAGGCAAGTCCACTGCTAATGCCAGATTACAGCCCCCTACCCTCTCTGATGAGTTCTCCTGGCACGGCTGGTCCTGCAGTGCAAGGAGGAAAACATCACCTGTGAGGAGAGCAAGCGGCTACTGAGGAGAATCAAGATCTCCCGCGTTCTGCTGAGTATGGTGACTTCAACACTCAAACGCAAAATCTTTACTCTGTGGGTGGACTTCCAGTGAGCTCCCAGTAATGCAGGATGCAGTACTGGAAACCCGGCATGGTAGAGAGCCAAGACACTGCCGGCTGCAGGTTTATCTTGCAGTTGTGGAGGATGGCATCCTTGGAGATAACAACTTCATAGTGCAGTGGGAATAACAATAAGAGTGACCCAGTATGTTTTCCCTGAGTTTGTCTAGCTCCCAGCTTCAGGCATTTGCCTCAGGGATAATGAAATCTCTTTTGATACTGCAGTAGTAGTCACCAAAATAAAGACCCTATCAGGAATCGCTGCAAACTTCCGAAAATTATAGCTAAAACTACCAGACTGTCTTGCAGAGAGTTGCTTCCACATGTCTTGGTGTTACTCTTAGCTGCTTGTGAAGGAGCAAATTTTGAAAAAAATATATTCCATTCTGAACAGGCACTAATCTCTGACTCTCAGCTGTAGTCAGGCTGTGTGCTTGAAGCAGACTTTACATTGTTTGTAGAGTTTTGAGGTGTCTTCATTAAAGGTATACATGGCTGTTGCATGCATGAAATGAGCTCTTCAGAAAATATTATGACTGGATAAATTGCAAAACACTGGCTGTGGTTACACAATCTGCCCTGAGTGAAGAGTAATCCAGGAAGAAAATTGTCTTTCCTAGAAACTAAAGAACAATAAACTTGCGTAATTGTCCCACTGACTGCAATGAAGAGGAAAGTTGAGAGCAGTAAGCAGAGCGTACGTGCTTCTCCTGTGACACCATCTCACGTGAAGGAAGACTGCACCAATTTACTCTCTTTTACTGGGGTAAGACTAGGCAGTGACTTGGCAGAGTACTTACTGCTTTCCTTTTGTTACTTTGGTGCTAAAATGAACGTTACGAGACAAAATTGATTTTCTTATTAGTAACATAACTTTGTAATAAGGAGACAAATCACCTAGTTTTCATAAAAAGCAATGATGCATCTCTAAAATTATGTACAAAGAACTCACACTGGCTAAATGTCTTTTTTTGGTGTTATGTGTCAACCTTCATTGTGTCGCACTTCTCTTTGTCTAAATTGACTAAAATTACTTTTACCCATATTGTATAATAAATTTCAAAATAATCACATTTTGCTACAACATTTAGTGCCAAGTACTTTTCTGCACAGTGCAGGCTCTGTTTTTGTAAAAACTATGTCCCTAGCCACCTGGCAGCTCATTCTTAATTCATGTGCATTTAGTTACAGCTGGCACAAAAAGCAGAGTTTTCCAAGGACGCTCTGCAGACTTGCCCAGTGGAAATTATAACCTCTATAAAATCATTTCATGATCAAATTCTGTTTTCTCAGGCCTGTTTTGTCAGATCATGGCCTTGGGTAGAAGTACTGGAGCCACTGAGCTGCCAGGACGACATGTCTAACAAGAATTACACTGAAGGTAACCAAACAACTCTTAAGTAGGACAGATAATTCCATCTGTTGATTCCATTGCAGGGTCAACACTTAGGACATTCAATGATTCCCACAGAGACCCACTACCCATCCTCCAATTTTTGTTTTTCAGTTTCTAAACAAAGAGTGGTTGTGGTTTGTTGGTGGATTTTTTTTCTACAATTGCAGATTTTTTAATAATATTTAAGTAATTTGAAATTATGATTTGTCTGACAGATAAATCCAGAGACTTCAGCCCTTGAGAGTGTGCCAGAAAGTTAGGAAAGGTGTTAAACCAGTACAGAATATCAACCTCTAGATAACATAGCATATATAATGTAGTCAAATATAATGACCATCGCCTTAAAAATGTAAAATACCTTATGGCCACAGAATTGTCCTTGTCACATGTAATAATGTATTTTTTCAGGCCTGTAATTGCAATAATTCTGTCTGGCCACCAGAGGAGGGCAACTGTTGCCCAGGAAGGTGACGTGGTTTGTACAGACTAGTCGGGGAGGATGGTGGCAGCTGGAGGAACAGAACAGAGGCCTTCAGAGCTCCAGGTTAAGTGTCCCAGAAATTCAGAGACAGAGATTTTCCACAATCCCTCTGACCCTCACAGGAGCACTTAGGGAGTTAGATACTGTGCAGCGCAACCAACAACACAGTAATGTGGTCTTCATTAATTAACTAAAGATATCAACAAATATCTAACATGTTCCACCACAAGTATCTTCTTATCATATTCTGTCTTAC
The DNA here is from genome assembly GCA_008921705.1 of Burhinus oedicnemus. NCBI lineage: Eukaryota > Metazoa > Chordata > Aves > Charadriiformes > Burhinidae > Burhinus > Burhinus oedicnemus. Next base: position 4,807,111 of record VFFE01007706.1, read on the forward strand.
ACTGGCTGGTATTTTAAAGTTTAGATTACTTGGACTATTTTCTATGTTAAAAGATATAATTTGAGATGGAAACTATGCAGGTGTGTAGTCTGATAATATGGATGTAGGATCCTTCAGTCAGAAAGTTCTTAAATTGTACAAATTGGCCAGGTTCCTGGGTGTAAGGCATTGGTTTGTTCATGCTGGTATCCTGAGATTCTTAAATGAACAGCTAAAGCAGAACTTGAACACACGCTAATGATTTGCAGTCAAATGGGGAGTGTAAATTTGTGTTGCTCACTTGCAACAGTATGAGTAAAAAAAAGCACACAGCTGGATCATAGCTTGTGAAAGAAGCTGCATTTGCAAAGGGAGAGATGCGAGAAAGTTTTAAGTGCTTCATAAGTCAGAGAATAGAATCAAACCAAATTAATGGAACTAGAAAGCAGTCACAATTCTGTAGGTTTCTCTGCTCATGCTACAGTATTACAGTAATCACGACAGAAATAGTAATGGTAACTGTATACAACTGAAAATTAGAGTGAAAATCTGCAGTGAATGCATTTGCAAACATGGACCTATTTGGAATCCTAAAATCAGCCTGAAGTTTGAAGATGAGCAAAGAAAAGGTAGAATTTCCTGTAAATGCTTTGTAAGGTATTGTTCTGACACTTTCCCCGTGCAGGCAGTAACCTAAAACCCACATTATGCCATAATGATTTGATTTGTGCTTCAGTATAATGAACCTCAAATTATCAAACCTCCAAATTAGCAAACAATAACCATTCCAAGCAATATTTCAAATGGAAAGTAGAATACTTTTTCAGTTTGGGTTGGATTTTTTTAGTTTGAAATGACGAATTGAATTAATGTATACTTTGCTAAAACATCTCTCAGTTACTGCAAATGAACTCGATGTGATTTTTTTGCACCCAGTACTTTTTATATTATTTATATCATTTTTAAAACTATCTCCATGTAAATTTCTCCACTCAGTTGCATAGATGTAAACCAGAAGTAATACAGCTAAAATTAACAAAACTGTGATTCTGTAAAGCCAGCATAGAAGACAGAGTAATTGAGTTATGGAGCCTCTTTCTCTTCCATCTTATAATGGAGGAAAACCACTGCAAAGCTATTGGTTTAACTGGAAATCTATGTCATTTACATGAATATGAATACAGAGTAGACAATTTGTTTTTATTTTCAATAGCCATGATAACTGAGGCCATATGTCCTACTATATAAAACATATGCTCTCCATAACTCCTGTCCATACAGAATTGGCATACATAAATTGCAGATTACAGTTCCAGGAGAAGTTAATTGCCTTCCGCCTTCTCTTTTTCGACTGAAGTGGTTTAAGGGAACAAAAGGTTTAGTTCAGCATTTTGCCAGTTACAAAACCTGGTCAGATCAATTTCAAAATCTTGAAAGGAAGCAGAAGTTAAAACTGAAAGGAAATAAAAGATGGTGTTGCCTATTCATTAAAACACAAGACTCTCTTATTTACAATACTAGTTATAACCTCTATTGTATAGGCGGCTACTACAGACCCAGGGCTGTGATTCGCAGTCAGGTTCTTAAATTTAAGAACTGACATGTGCACCAGATGCTTAAGCTCTGACCATAGTTATTGGAGAACTAGTCAGCACGGTCTGTGGATCCTAAAAAGTTATTCAGCTGACCAGCTGTGAGACATCTATTTTACAGTGAGTAGAAGAGCTTTGCTAGTCTGTGATAGAGCTGCACTGAGAAATTTAGGTGTGTAGTTTGAAGCTAAATCCCACTCCAGATGACTTCATGTCTAATATTCTGAAACAAGTGTCCATCAGTAGTACAGGACATCTTTCTAGAATCAAAGTGAAATGTTTCAGAGACATGAAGCAGCATTGGTTCCCCCTGATCCTGCCAAACACCGGTCCCTTTGAAAAGGCCATTTGAATAAGTAGCTAGAGCCTGGAGCTCAGGTACCTTTTTTCCTCCTCTTCTGCAGATCACTAGGTCTCTTATCAGTTCATCCGCACCTTCTAGCCCAGTTGCCTTAAAGGGAATGAAGTAGAGAATCCAGAGGAGGCACAAGAAGGGAGGAAGAGGCTTTCAACGACCTTCCCTCAGAAAGCAAGTCTAGCTAACATTGGCCCATACATTTTTTACCACCTCCTATGAAAGAAATAAACTGTCCCCGTATCTGGAGTATTGAGAAATTATTCTCTTCCATGGGATATTAAACATTGATGAAAGGGAACTGAAGGCACCCTGGCTTAGAAATCACTTTGGAAGAAACAGTCTTAATGATTAGGTATTTGTATGCCTTATATTGTTTTGTAAATAATACTAGTAATGTCTAGTGATATTAATAATACCAAAAAAACCTGCATGAGTTTCCAAGAAATGTATGGAATTACAACGTTTTTATAGCTTACAAATTAAATTATAATGCATTAGAAATGTAAGGACTATAGTGTGAGAGAAAGACTCCAAAAAACTGAATATGTTTGCCCAAACTGTCTATCCCACAAACCTTTGGATTGAAGTGGTTAATTATCAGCTCATTTATTTTAAATATTATTTGCTATTCTTGGTTGGGCTTCCTCATCCATTATTTCATGTGCTGTTATTGAAATGTTTCCTTCAAAGAGTGTGTACAATAACTGCTGTGTATGAAGTGACAGTGCTATCTTTTTTTTTTTTTTTCAGTTCTAAGGAAAAAAGGCTTTGGTTCATGATTTACTGATGTAGTCATTTGTTCATTATTTCAGGCTGCTTATGTTCATTCCACTTTCTATAACATTTTCTATGGAGGCTATGTACGCTATGGATGAGTTTTCAGTGCTCTTCTTCCAAATTATTTGCTATTTATCTGTCTCTTAAAAAAGTTTCTCAAGACTGCGATAGTAAAGTAGTACTACCAAGAGGGTAGCTTTACTTTTACCTTTTCAGAGTTTACACAAGTCCAGACACAGCTGCATGTAAGGCGTCAGGTTTATCCTTGTCTGATTGGCTGTTAACTAACTTAATCCATTAGATTCAATCCGCTTTTCTTCAAGGTAAAATTTAGCAAGCAGAGCAACACTCTGGTCTCCACTCAGACTGCAGAGTTCACCGGGACACTGGTACAACAGTCAGTGCAATTGCTTTCTGTAACACCAGTTCAAAGGATGAGAGAAGAAATCGCAGAGCTCGGACCGTGTCTCGTGCAGCTATCAGCAGCATGCAGACCACAGGCACAGCACAGCCTTGGTGGTCATGGCTCTTTGAGAAAGCTTAATCTCAGTCGATGATTTCAGAGATCTACTTGTTTGATGCTTTGCTTTTCCCCAATTGTTGTGATGGATGCCACACTTCACTCAAGAATGATGAATTCATTTTGGATATCTCAAGAGTCAATGCTGATGGTTTCTACCTAAATCTGATTCTACATGCCAGGGCTTCCTACATAAGTGTTAGGTATTACCTTGCTGACACTAAGATGCAATTTATCAGGAAAGTGGAAGATAAGACCTTTTGTACTCTGTGAACATCTTTAAAACCAATGTACACTTTACATTGCTCTGGTAATCTTTACGTATCACATTTACAGAATATCCTTCTCACGGATCATCTCAGCAGGCGCTTTAAAAAGAATTATGAGTATCACTGCATAGACTCCATACAGTCCATCTTGTTTGGGTTTAGTCCTGACTGTCAACCATTCAGTTCCGATTGATCCAGGAATATATCATGGTTTGTGTCTCCTGTTATGAAGATATGTGAAGGATCTCTTCCACATCTCTCTATGTCATAATTAAGATGCAAATTTCAGAAGAGGTGGAAATTTGTTCCAAATATTGTACAGATAGTTTCCTCTGCTTTCAACACTGCCACAATCCCAGTGTCTTTTTCGTTTGCTTTAAGATTAGTTTCACTTTATAAATGATAATCCAGACAGTTGTTTTATATATAAAAGAAATGGATTTGCTGTACCAATATAACGTGATCTTAATTGTATTAGGCTACAAAGTCACAGACGAAAGCATGGCTGTTTTGTTCAGACTTGAGATTAAAGTTCTTTTTCCTTTCTTACGGTAAACCCAATGACAAGGATATTTTGCAAATGTATTTGCCCTCAGCAACTTCCTTTTTTAAAGTCACAAACACAGTGTACTTCTTAAGAAAAAAAAAAACAAAACCAAAACAATAACAAAACACAACACAACTTGGCCCAGTGCCATATAGTACATATATTACACAGGGTCCTGTGCAGGTCATCTGAAGTACACGACCCATTTTGAATTCCTTTATTTGCATGACTTTGTCAGTCTTAAACTGATGATTCTGACAGTATTTCTCAGCATCCCCTGCTGAACATTGTGGCTTCCTACCACTTTTCATACTGATGCTAGCTTTCAACTTGATGAAATGAGGTCATAATTAAACAAAAAAACATCCCATACATAATTATAAAATAGCACTCAGCCTATCATTCAAGCTGCCTGCAGGCATTTTTAGATACTTGGGGTTTTTTTGTGTTATGTGGCTTTTCTATAATACTAATAACTCTACTTTTCCTGTACATCTTTCTCTAATTCTTCTCAGATGATGTCAGTTTACAAGATTAGTTTAATTCTCTTAGATGTCTTTCCAGGACTCAGTGACCTCACTCTGCAGGAGTGGACACTCGGAATGTGCAAGTGTGCAGTAAACTTCCTGCCTCTTCATACCAACTATCCTGAGATGCTTTCTGCAAGTCCTAATGTGCAAGGGAAGAAACTGCAATGATGCCAGAAAGCTGCTCTGAAGTCCCTGATGATTCTCAAAATCTGTTTTGCTTGTGGGGTCATTCAATTATGTCTGAAATTAGTTCAGTTACTCATTTTGGTTTGCAAGTATAAAAATAGAAAATATTTTGAAATCTGGGGCTGTATTCAAACAGTAATTTGAATAAATTGAAGAATGGTTCTAACTGTGGGGTCTGGGGGCTGTTCCATTTTTATGTAAATGCTGAGTCTGCAGACTTGTGTCAAGACCTCCCTGCAGAAAACTTCAAAGGCATTCCTTCCAGGCAGAGAGTTTATTCTAGAATAGTGGAAGTTCCTCCCTGAGGTTCAAAGGGTCATTGCTACAAAATTCATTATCTGTAGGGACTGATGACTTGAGTAAAAATCTAAAAAATAGTATGAATATTGACCATGCTCACAAGGTGACAGGATGTGGGAATTAGTCAACAAACAGAAGACGGGGAGTTGTTTTGGGGGGGGGGGCAGTGGGCGTGTGAATGTGGTTACAGTGTAAAGAAAGAGATTTTTCAAGTATGACAAAAATATTTTATTCAAAGTGTCTAAACTTGCTTTCAAAGTCAAACCAAGGCTGGTGTCAAAACCACATTCAAAAGATCTATGAAGGAAGACTCCGCCTTGTTGGAAAAAAAATCCAGAAGTGGTGTAAAGTGAGCCAAGTATATTTCTTTTAAACTTTCTTTTTTCCTGTACTTTGTACAAGTGATAGATAGGATATCAGGATCTAAGATGCCAGATGTGACAAGATTGGAAGAATGGAGCTAAGGCAAAAAGCTTTCTACACTTTAGCTGGCAAAACTGCGCAGAGTGACGGTATTTTAGTCACTTCAATGTCCTGCAGGACTAGGTTACCTTCCCCTGTTCTTGGCTGTACCATTCTTACAATGTGAGTGTTTAGGATTATATCTCCTGACTGTACTCCACCAAGGAATATTGCTGGGTACAGGCTGTTCAGTACCAGGAATACTCCCGCTTCTCTAGAAAATCATAATTTTCTTCTCAGTAGCACTGTCTCCTTCAGATATCCACAGTTGTCAATTGCTTGGTCCTTGTATTCAGTGTGCTCCTCTACTCGGACCCACGTATGCCAAAAGATTAACTGAAGTTACAGGGTGATTAACTGTGACTGTTGGGTACCACCGCAGACAGTTCCAGAACATAAAACAGTGAAAGTGTAACTTGCTTGTAAGAAAAGCAAAACTTTCTCAAAGGGTGATGCCAGCCAAGAGCAAGACAGCACAGCTGCTGCTGACCCAGTAATTTGACCTTTCTTCTTGTGCATATTCTCCCATGAATACATTTCAGCAAATGCATGTACGTATAAAAAAAGTCCTCAAAAACATATCCCACCAGTCTATTTTCTCACAGACAAGGACAAGAAAGCAAACATTTGACAGGCATCAATCACAGTGCCTGTCACACAGTAGAGGTGAAATCTGTGAGAACCTCTGGAGGTGAGGATCCACATATGCCAAATGCTCAAGTCATACTTGTTATCTTCAAGCTACCTATCAGTGCTAAATCTAGGGCACAGGTTATATTTAGCAGTCAGTATGAATCCAAAGCGACACAACCCTATAGAAGAACAATTTATGCAAATAATAACTAATTTACATTAGTAAATTAAGCATTTCCAGGTACTGGAATGACTACTGGCACTCTTTTGGCCTGAGTCAAGAGGCAGTCTCCCCAGAAATTTCTTTGCAAAATTTGAGAGTTAACATAGGGCAGAAACCATTCCGAAAAATCAGAGTAGATGTTCTTCTGGAGTGTTTAGTAGTTGAGTAGAGACTGTTTTGTTCTATTTAGCCTTGGGAAGAGAGAATAGGTGCTGACACTCTGTCAATTAACCAGTAGAACGAGGTATACCCTGGGCCGCTGGCCCAGTACTAATTCAGAAGGAAAAATATTGGCAATTGTATTTCTTGCCATTTTTCATGTGAAATGTCTATTTTCTGTGCAGCTTGCTTTCTTTACCAGCACAAAATGGTTGAAATGGTATTTTTCATATTTCGTTTTGCTTGAATGTGTTACTGCATTCAATAATTACCTGAAGATGAAAAGAGCTATGTGTGTGTGTGTATACTTCACAGTAAGTGAAAGTAAAGATGTAACTAAAACTGTCATTTCCAGACTTTTGCTGTCAATGATGACTGAAAGCTAAAAGGTCGTGTTTAAAAACAATGAATACTAGGATTGCTTTTCTGACTGTCATACCAGTAACGAGTAACTAGAGTACCAGTAACTAAATGGGAATGTATTGTTGCAGATTTATGTCAGTGTCTCATCCTGTTAGTATCACATTTTTTAAACAAGAAATTAGACTGAACGTGTGAGTTCTCATTGAAATGAATTTGAATATAACTATTATCCCATGTGAGACAAAAAGTGCTTCTCACCATACTTATTTTGAGTTGAGAAGGAATCAGTTTTCTTCCACTCAAGTTTTCTTAACGTTTCCCCTACATGAACATAATTACACCAGAGGGGATCCTTCATCCTCTACGTTTTGGTCCCTCAACTGAAGCCGTAAGTTTGATGTAATTTTAATAATATTTGTGCTATGTAATGACTTGTAATAGGCTCCAGAATGATTTTCCACTCTAATATGTACTTCCCCAAAGGATTCAACTGCAAAGCATAACTATCAGCTACATGAAAAGTAACTGCCATAGAGTCTGAAGCTTTCGAAGTTAATGCTGCACTACTAAAATATTGGAGTATCTCACTTTATTACATCTAACCCCTTTATTTTATGTATAGTAGTTTAATCCTAGATTTTTTTTTTAGCTAAATGAGTATGGCTGCTGGTTGTCATTGTTGCCTAATTGAATGTTTTACAATGTTATTCCAATCGTTATGATTTTTTATTTTATACTTCTCTTCCACCTACTAAAGAGTGAAAAGAAGTGTAACTTAAAATCAACAAATTAAAATAACTGATCTATAGTCTGATTGATTTTTAAAGCTCAAATATTTCCCAAGTGACTTGGGAAGTCACCTGGAAAATGTAAGTGCAAGTGAGCTGGATATAACCCACCTGCACCCAGTACAAATGTCATTTTCTTTTAAATAATGAAGTTTAAATATTCATAAGGTTTTGATTTTTAAAAATATCCAGGTACACTTGAAAGTTATTTTGCATTGTTCTGAAAGTAAAAAATACTTGAATTCAGATTTATTTTACTTGTTAACTCTCTCCTCCTTTCTTCTTCCTTCTTAGATATTCATAAATTGACTCAGAGAAAGGAGACTTTATGATCAGAGTATCTAGATATTAATGGTTTATAACACAAAATGGTGTAGCGTCTTAAAACTAGAAGCGTGGTGCAGTCTATGGGGATATGATATTTTAAAACAACTGTGTAAATACTAGCAGATCAACCATGATATTTCTAAAACTTTTGACTCTGAAAACTCCTGGATGAGTTTGAAAGCCGTAGGTACAGCTGATATCAATATTGCTGAAAAGTTTATTGTAAGGGATATAATTATGAAGACAGATTTATGGGGCATCCTCCCAGTTGCAGTCTTAAAGAATTGAAAGACATAACTCTGTGCAGATACATGGCTGAAAATTGCAATCATGTGATGGGTTTCTATCTTTGATCAGTAATTAAAGGGTTTTGCTTCTTTTCATTCAGCACTAGTTTCCTTTTCAATGGCCTGCAGTCATTCAGGTTGATCAATGATTTAATCATGTTATCCTTCCGTCAGTTTAGTCTCAAATCCTTTTGCGGGATCTTTTACAGTTTAATAGAGCTTATTTTCAGGTTAGAAAGATCTGAAGAGTTCAAGATTAAGATCTAACCAGACCCTACATAACCATCCAGTATTGACTTGCAGTCTTGAATGTAAAATCCCTAACTTTCATTTGAGATCTTTCTACCTCTTTTCACAGGGGCCCTCCCATTATAAGTCTATTTGAGGATCTTGTTTAGGGAGATCTTTTTTCCCTTGCTTTAATTCTCATTTGTCATGACAATCTTCAGTGTAGTAGCAGCAGGATTAAATCTCTAATAACATTCAGAAATTGCAAATTAAGTCTTCAGTTTTATCATTTTTTCTGAATGCTCAAAATTTGCATCTGTATCTAATCCATTAAAGTACCTTGAAAATCTCTTGTCCGAATGGAACAAGATGCAGGACTTTCAATTTGCACTTATTTCAGCCACCCTTCCTATAAACATTCTTCCTTAACAACACAGGACACAAGGAATGAGAAGTTACTTACACTGATGCAATTATTTTAAACAGAATGAAATAATTCTGAAGTCATTTATGTGAGGTTAAACATTTTGACAGTAAGAGACATTATTGGGTAAATGGCTGTAAAACCACTGCTTACGTTAGGATTAGGCCTTGCTTTCCCTAGTGTTGCAGGAAGCCCCATTGGCTTTGACAATCATTTTTGATCTTCTTCTGTACCTTTTTAATCTTTCCTGTATCTTATTAGTGAGACAGGGCTAAAAGAATTACACATAATATGCAAGATGTAGTTGTGCCATACATTTAAGCAGTGTTAATAATGATGTTTTCTGTTTTCTTCTTTATTGGCTTTCTGATAATTCCTAATATTCAATTTTTTAATTGCTAATGATTATTAAGTTGATGGTTTAATAGAACTATTTTTAATACAATTATAATCTCATTCTTGAATGGGAAGAGTAAGCGTAGAGCCCATCCCTCTGTATGTATGCCAAAGCTCGTTCAATTCCTTCTGCATTACTTTGCATTTATCACCATCCAGTCAAGACTGGCTGTCAAATTACTGCCCAGTCACTCAACAGTATGAGAACTTTCTGGAATCTCTACACATGATTTTTGGCTTTATTGTCCTGAATAATTTAATATATATCAACAAAATTTGTCACCTCACTATTTGTTCCTTTTCTAGCTCAATACAATAAAAAGGAGATCCAGATCCCACTGGGACCTAACTGGAACCTCTATTACAGAAAACAGCCATTGATTCCTACCTGTTGTTTTACCCTTCAACCTGGAATTAATTCCATTAGATTTTTGAAAATACTCTTAACAAAACTAATCTTTCAAGATATAAAAGAACCTTTTTGAAAATTTAACCGGATCTTCAACTGGAATATCAGAGGTTACTGTTGCTCATTGGCTTTTTTATCTCTTCCAAGAACTCTAACTTGCTTATTTGTTAAACTGAAGCTTCAGCAGTTGAAATAAATTGTCTAGATGTACGCAACCATTTAGTACTGTCAGTAAAAGTTATAAACACTTATGACAGGAAGTTTCCTTCAGACTTAAAATCTGACATAAGAAGTCCAGAACACACTGATTAAGGAAAATAGATGCCAACAAGTGTAGCTTACATGTGAATTGCAGTTTTGGAAAAAAATTATTTAAGCTTTTCAGGATTGTTCTTAAAGGATGGCAATTTCCTCTTTAAGGAGTCCATGCAATTACACTGGCTTTTGAGACACCTCTTATCAAAATATTTCCCACATGTATTTTACAGAACTGTAGGGTTTTTAGGCTGTAGCATCTGCATTTGAGCTTTGCTCTGACTCCCTTAGGCCAAAAGCTCACGCATCATTATGCTACCTGCCTTCTGAGGAAGGCAAGGGGGACTAATTCAGTACTCATGGGATGATTCATCCCCTCCTTATTCCCTTTTTATAAATAGGCCCAATGGTTTTGTTTGCTCTAATTTCTTCTCAAGTTTTCCATGTAATCCTGTAGATTTGCTTTTGGTAGAGGAGGAAATTGAAAGGGACAAGAGGTTGGCCTGTTGGCTTTTTTTTTAAAGAAAAAAAAGGAGGGGGAGGTGTGCATGTGCATGGAAGACTGAATAGGAGAGGAGAAAAGCATCAGATAACGAATAACAGGAAATTTGAACCATGTGAATAGTGGCAGAGTTAGCTGGTGTCTGCAGGTGGTTTCTGTGCAAAGCTTCAGTGCTCCAGACAGCACAGGAGTGCCAGGGGAAAAAAAAAAAAAGGAAAAAAAAGAGGGATCACGTAGAAAAAAAATTGAGAAAAATCTCTTTCTGGTTTTAGTGAATGTTTTTCAACGTATGCAGACACAAAAAGCCCAATCCTTTGCAGCATCCATTGTAGTGCCTTTTCCATTTCATTTTGTTTCTTAAACTTTTAAAATTGGTTTTATTTTCTGTTCCTCAATTCAGACACAGGGAGGGAGTGACTGCTAAAGACACTGTGAAAGCTTTAACTGCCCAGCAGAAGACAAATACGGACAGTTTGAAACACCATTAGCAGTCACTGTATTTTTGTTAGTTTCTGTTGCATGTAGCTTGATTTCCTATCCTTGTCTTCCTCAACATACAGAAAGATCCCTCTTTCTGTCTTGAAAGATCTCTTTTTTTTTTTTTAATGAATCTTCCAAGTTTCATAGAAATCATTATTCAAAGCCATAGTTTGTTTCTTCCTGTGCAGTGTATGGACGAAGATTTCGTCATTAACAGGTGCATACATCTGCATAGCATTCATCCTCTTTCAATTTGGAGTAAGAAGGCAAAATTAACTGACTTTTACAGTTGCCAGTTTTGAAGGTGTCACTCTGGAGTGACACTGGAGTCTTTAAGACTGGAATCACATATGCTTTACCCTGTGTGGTGGTGTTAGATCAGATTACCTTAGGTTTTCATACAAATGACGTAGTTGAGTAAGCTGAGAGTAGATCAATGACAAATTTCTATATACCAAGTAAAGCCTGTTGGGTGGATTAGAGTACATTTTAAAAGGATTTTTATCTTTAAACATGCAAGTACTGTCATGGACTTGTGCAGAACTAGTCACATATATAATACTAGGCAGCCTCAGATTCATTTTCTTTCTTTTTAGGTTTTGCTTTGATGATGCCAAAGAACACATGAAAACAACTGATGAATGCAAATTTGTGCATCTTTTTCTCCATTTAACTAATTAAGAATAACGATTTCACTTGGTAGCCAACGGTCAGCACTAAGAAACAACTAGTACTCCAGATTTGTCATGCTGTCCAGTAAATATGATTTTTGTGTTTTTTTAAAAAAATATATACAAAACCATGATTTTTCAAGTGCTAATTTCAATCATTATGTTTTGAAGGTCTTGTGAAGAAAACTACTAACTAATGTTTTTGTAGCAACAGCGTCCCATGCTCTTTTTTTGATTTCAAGCAAAATACGACCTAAGCATGCGCTGTTGCTCTTTTTTTGCTTCTCAAAGATTTTCTTCCATAACCATAGATTTGTTTCACAGGAATTATTTTTAGAAAAGAAAAATGCCTTAAAGATTTTGTGTGCAATGTAGACCACACTGGAATTTTGTCACACCTATTAGCTGAACTTGGGACCTCACAAATTCAGAGAAACCCACTAATAAAGAAAATATTTTCTGCTTTAAAAAGAAGTATGTACCATATACTATTACAGTCATCTCTTCTGGTTTTAGTGCCTCTTGAATATTTCTGGTAAATGATGTCATTAAAACCATCTGAGAATATTAATGACGAACTCTTTGAAACAGTGACACTCTTGTCTTGTTCTCATCAGCCTCCTGACAAATGCTGTTGACACAAAAGTCTAAGTTATTTCCTATGTTCATTTTGTTGGAATATTCAGTTTTCCAAAAAGCAAAGTCATATTCTAACTTTCTGTTTTTAATACTAAACACAAAGGTCAGTTTGAAGTCACTATCCATAATTATATTTTACACTGTACTTTAGGAACTGTAACTGAAATGTTTAGTAGGAGCTGGTTTTGCTTTTAATATACATGGGGTGTAAAGGAGAACAGTAAGTACTTGGAATTTTCTATTTAAACTATCCTAAGCATGTTGTGTCATAGATATCAATGCAGAAAACGGGCTTTGTTTTTGCCTGCTATTTCTATGGATGCCAACAGGAGGTACCTAAGAAAAAATAAACACAAGCCTTCTGGAACTTCTAAGGCTCAGAAGGATGTAATTTCAGGCTGTGCATCAAGGTGACTTCCCAATGGGAGAAAGATCTATTGCCCTGTAAAGATATTTAATAGGTGAGCTGCCCACCTTTGCTCCTTTGCAAAGCAATTGATTTTAAAATCCCTTCCTTTTGGTGTTAATCAGTAAGTTCTAGCTCCACTGAGTTTCGTAGAAATACTCTCCACCTCAAGGCTGCCAGTGAGCTGACTAGCTGAGAGGCAGAAACATGTTTTGTTTGCATGAGCTGTATTTCCTACAGGATGAAGGTCACCTGTCAAAGCTACAGGGAGCACAAAGGAAGAATCTTTAGTCCCATTCTCCATGTTGAGGAAGGACTATTGCACTGGGAAAACTGAGGAAACATCCCAAGAAGGCTGGCCTCAAAATGAAAGAGTGTTCCAAGGATGGAGGAGAGAGAATAATGGGAGTATGTTGGAGCCTGGGTGGTGTCTGTCAGATTCATCCTGACTGATATCAGGCATTTATATGAGATGTTAAAGAAAATAGCCCCTTCACAGTCAATGTATCAAAGTGCTTATTCAGCACTTATATGATGGATGGGATTAGTGGTCCCTCTCTAATGGGCTTTCCTTCTTTTTCGCAGAAGAGAAAGACACCTTTATGTAAATAACCGTTCTGTGGGAAAGAAAAGAAACAGGGCCAAATTGCCGGTTGATGACTTCCCTCTTTTTTTTTTCCCCTCTGTCTTTCCAGGATTCCATTTCCAGTTAGTTGCCCTTAGGCCTGTCTGCCTCCTTAAATCTCTTTTCTGTCTGTCTGAGATGACCGTAAATCAGATGGGACCTTGCCAGGATATTGTGGAACACAACTCACGCAATGAGATCATCCCTGTTAGCCAGAAAGGCTGACCGAAGAGAGGGCTGGTCACGGCTTCCAGCTCTCCGGCCTTCCCAGAGACAGCGTGAGGCAACCGGCCTTGCAGGGCATGGAGCCAACGTTTCTGTCAGCATGGCTGTCTTCATGACTAAGGGGCAGGATGCAGAGATGAGTCAGCAGTGTGCCCTGGCCAGCCAAGAGGGTAAACCGCATTCTGGGGTGCATCAAATGCAGTATGACCAGCCGGTCAAAAGAGGTGATTATCCCACTGTATTCAGTGTCGGTCTGGCCTCACCTTGAGTACTGTGTGTAGTTCCGGGCCCCACAATTTAAGAAGGATGTGAAGGTCCGTGAATGCATCCAGAGGAGGACAACAAAGCTGGTGAAAAGGCTGGAAGGAATGTCCTATGAAGAGCAGCTAAGGTGTTTGGGCTTGTCTAGTTGGAGAGAAGAAGGCTGAGGGGTGACCTCATCTCTCTCTACAGCTTCCTGAGGAGGGGAAGTGGACAGGGAGGTGCTGATCTCTTCTCCCTGGGATCCAGTGATAGGACGTGTGGGAATGGTTCAAGGCTATGTCAAGAGAGGTTCAGATTTGAAATTAGGAAACATTTCTTTACCAAGAGGGTGGTCAAACACTGGAACAGGCTTCCTGAAGTGCTCGTCAATGCCTCAAGCCTGTCAGTGTTTAAGAGGCATTTGGACAATGTCCTTAATAACATGCTTTAACTTTTGGTCAGCCCTGAATTGGTCAGGCAGTTGGACCAGGTGATCACTGTACTCCCCTTTCAACTGAAATATTCTATTCTATTCTATTCTATTCTATTCTATTCTATTCTATTCTATTCTATTCTATTCTATTCTATTCTATTCTATTCTATTCTATTCTATTCTATCGTGTGGAACAGCTAAATTCCAGGTAAAAGCCACGTGTAGGCTGTTGAGGAGTACAGCCTTGGCTAAAGAATCCTGAAAGACCAGCAACGCTGTAGCTCACTTGTGAGCTGTTTGTTAATAATGTCAAGACTACAGGGACAATTAGATATACGTTTTAGTCTGTGTCCTGTTTGATGGGAGGCTTTTTATCAGCCAGCAGAGACTGAATGCCAGAAAGACCTGTTGTGAACAGCAAGAGTGAGAAATAGGAATCTGATTCTACAGCCTGTCATTTGTTTGGACAATACCTACTTACTTTGGCCACAAATACCTTCTTGATCTTTTGATACAAATTCATCCATGCTCAAAAAATAATGAAAATACTCCTTGAGCTCTTTATCTCTTTATTTGCTCTTTCTGGTAGAAGCCAACAGACATTACATGATGATGGCTAGAGGAAGCATGCTTTTCTCTAGGTTCTTAAAGAGAATTCACAGGTCTAGCTGAAGATGTGGAAAACTGGTTGTATGTTGAAACCTACTGTTTCTTTTGGTATCCAGGAAGATCCAGGTTCATATTTCCTTTACTGTCATCCTGTACACATGCTAGGGCACTTCTGAGCTCTTGCATATCAATTAGTCCAGTTCGCTTTCATGACACTGGAGAATCAACAATACCAGAGATGTCATTACAATGCTAGATTGCTAAATGTCAAAAATTTAAGTAGGAAGGGACCCTCTGGGGGCTATCTAATCCAGCCTCCTGCTCAAAGCAGGGCTAGCTTCACAGTTAGGCTGGGTTTCTCATGTCATTGTCCAACTAGGTATCAAAAATCTCCAAGAATGCAGATTCTAAAACTTCTCTTGACATGCAGTGCTTAATCACTCGCATGTAAATAATTCCTTCCTTACACCTAATTGGCATTTCCACTGTTGCAGCTTGTAACTCTTGCCCCTCGTTTTTACTTCTGAGGGCTCTGAAGTCCTCTATAGATGTCACTTAAGCACCTTGTGATGGAACACGCTCTGCTATTTGGTTAAAGTGAGGTACAGGGAGTTAAATGTTTTATTGAAGACCAATCATCAACTAAAAGACAGAATCCAAGGTCAAGTTATGCAATTATCCAGTAGGCAAATGGACATTTCTCATTCTGTTATAAAAGAAGGGAATAAAAAACGATAAAGAAACTGCAGCACAAGAGTGACTTTTCTTTTTCTTGAGACATCTGTGATTACTTATGGTAAGAGTTGCTCAAAGTATAGTTGTCAAACCAAAAAAATGTTTGAAATGTCAGCTTTTCTTTTGTTTATTCTGGAATAATTTCCAAACCATTTCCATAAGCTGAGAATATATTTGGTATTTGTAAGTATTTGCTAAGTCTTTCAGACTTAACAAATTGGCCAGACTGCAATTTGTTTCTGAACTGTTCACCTCACCTTTTTACTTCTGGCGATGTCTGATTGTTTTTTCTGTCTGATGGCTGTCAAACTTTGCAGACAGTACGATAAGACTGGCAAACAGACTGTAGTGAATAGGAAGGCAGTGACATCCATTGCAAATTCCTGAAAGTGCCAGGATTCACAAACATATTCATGAATGTTCGGCTGTTATCTGAACACCTACTAACTGTATATAGAATTATTCCATAAATGAACTAAACAGAAATCAGTCTGGTTTTCATCGCCAGTGTCATTACTGTCACCAGCAGAGTACTCGTGTGAGGTGCTGGCTGATCCCAAGCGCAGCTGAGCCTAAGTTCTAACTTGGGTGAGAAAAGGGCTTGAAACTTTCTCTGAGAAGACAAGGCAAATGCTGATAGACATCTTGCTCAAAAATATCCAGGAAGCATCTACCAGATCTGGAAACTTAATTCTACCGATCCCAGTCCAGAGCCTTTGCAAGTAATTTCAGATGCAAGTTGTGGTGTCCCCAATTTTAATAGCTTTCTCCACAACAGTACACCCGTTCTATTTACAAAAATAAACACAATCAACAGATTTCCTATGGATTGTACCTAGCTTGCTGAATTTGCCAGACAATATGTTAGACTCCATAGTACAAGCCAGCAGTTTCCAGTTGTTTACCTTCAGAAGTAAATTAGCACTGCTTTCTTTTTTTTTTTTTTTCTTTTTCCCAGGGAGTGGGAAGGAAGCATCATAGCTGCATTTGCTGGGATAGAAGGACAGAGATCAGTGGTAAAACATTAATGCTTCCAGGCAGGGTACTTCAAGGCAAACACAAGCGCTTTCCAGTCTTTTAGCCTGGCGCGCAGCGCGGTGCCTCTGAGCCCCTCCGGGTGGGGAGCCGCACTCCCCGCCGCAACACACAGTACCAGAGGGGCAGTCACACAAAATGAGTGAAGAACAGGCAGTAGGGGGAAAAAAAAAAAAAATCACATGAATTCTTTAGTATAAAAACGCCCTACGACTACATAGTAACATTAAAAATTGCGGCAGTATTCCAAGCTCAGCTGCACTTTGGAATATTTTCATTAAGTTACTGCGGTAGCTTGAAAAATTTAAAAAAAAAAAACAGGACTACATACATTTCTGTTGATTTCCTTCTTTCTGATAAGCATTGCAATGTCTGTCCTGCACAGCCATGTGCATAACACCCACAGTGTAAAAGCCAGCAGCCGTTTGTTGAGGAGACAACCTCCTATTCCTCTGGTTTGAAATACCAGTCAGGGCACCTTCAGGTCCTGATTCTGTCGCATGTGCTGCACGATGGGCCCTAGAAGTTTAACTTTTAGGATGCCTGCATGAATTCAAATTCTGTGAAGAATTTCAAGTGTGGTTAACTTTATTAACATCTAATGCAGAATTTCATTTTTTTTTGCTCCTCCAGCAGACATGAACATATACACTGAAGTGTAATTGTTTTATTTCCTTTCATATTAGAGAGCTAAGTCCAAAATCAAAACAGAAGTCTAAGTGAATTCAAGCTTTGTCCACATAAAAATCCTAAATTATGGGTTGTAGTATATAAACAAGAATTTCACTTCATATTCATATAAAGAATGTTAATTAGTAATATAACAGTTTCAACGTGGAAATAATTTTTCAGGCTGTTAATATTTCTTTGATATTGTGCAAATCAGACATCACAAAGAAAAGATACTTCTTGTCTAGGTCACAAACGTTTCCAGGCAGTAGCAGAACCCCGGTTCCTCAGTTGTACAAAAGCTACAAGAGTAAGCCTGAGCTAAAGGATGTTCTAAATCAGCAATATCAGTTATAGGTCACTTAACAGCTTCTGTTGTCAAGATAAAAGAGGTTTGTGTCACACAGGCATGCATACACAAGCCCAAGTGTCATGTCATCATAACCCCTTTATATGCTATGCCTGGAATGAAGAACAAATGTACCCATATTGCATCCTTTTTTCCCTGAGAAAATCACAAGAGATACTGTTAAGTGAGAAACTATTACCACTGCGAGGTAAATTTGACTTTCCGCTCTGTGTTTCTTTAACATTAAATTAGTCCTATCACTATGATAAATAATTCTTCTCTCTTGATGGCTTTTACACCTTTCAAATATTTGTAGATTTATTTCCCTGCTCAGTAGTTAGGCATCGTAATCATCCCTGTATGAAGACATGAGAAATGAGAGGCATCAAGCTGCCCTAGGTAAGGCTGCTAACAGAGTACTGATGTATGGTGACCCACACAGAGAAGGTCATCTAATGCACAACACCTGCACGTTTCTGCTTATCATCTGAAACTGAAATGCCTGTGATTTTTCCCCTCTTCTCCACCCTGTCTTCAGCTCTATGTTGCTCTGTTATTAAAGGCAAATAAATTACACTTCTTGGTATTTTGAGCTGGATTTGTTTTCTTTTTAATAAAGATCTCCAGCCCCAAATACCAAGGGTGTTTACCCAAGGTATGTTGTGTTGCGCCTCCTGCTTTCCCACTGATGAGGAGCTGCCTGCAGCAGAGATGCAGCTTAGGAGGGGATACACGCAAGAGCAATTTTCCTGCAGACTGCATTCACTGTCTCCAGCTCCTGGCAAAGAAGGGGAGAAATGGAATAAATGACTGGCCAGGGAAAAGCAAAGCATCTCAGCTGCTTGTCTCTAGCCACCTGGCTATCACAGCAGGCAGAAAGCTTAAAAAGAAGAAGCAAAGCAAACAAATTCAAGCACGAGACGTTGCTGGGAAGTGAGGGAGCTGGACGGCATAGGTAAAAGCCTGAGCCTCTGGCAGTTAGTCAAAGGTTAGGCATGTTGGCACCTGCTGCAGATCAGCTAGTGGAAAAGAAAACCTATCACTCTAATTTACAGCTTGAGGAAATGTAGCAGGCACCGTCAGGCTTTGCATCATGATGTCTGGAGCTCTGGTTTTGATCAGCTTCTGCGTCGCTTGGGAGCAAGCGTGCTGTTATCAGTTTGTAACCCCTGTGCTGTTATTTGTAGCTCTTGCATGGGTCTGTTTGGTACTCGAGTAAGAAGCTCTGGGGTCATCACCTTGTTTCTGTATATTTGTATATTTTCTATACAGCATCTGACAGTCTTTCAAGTGCTGCAAAGCTATGCAAAATGATTAACCTAGAGACAATAGTAAACTCACTTGTAAGCAAGGGTAAAACTGAGGAAGGAGGTAGACTCTCGCTTTAGAACAATTTCCCTGGTTGTGACACATACAATGTTCCCATTCCTCAGCTTTGGCACCTATTACAGGCACTGGTGTTGTCTCACAGTATGCCACAGCTGAATAAGGCCTAGGGAACTACAAGATGTATATCTAACAAAAATCAGAAATATCTTCTTATTACCTCCTTACAGTAAATGGCTAATCCAGACAAAATCTTTATTTATGAATTCTCTATGGCATAATCACCACTCACAGGTAACTGACTCCCATATCTGGAATTTTAGTTTCAGATGAGAGTGAAAGTTACAAAAGATTTCTAATGCAAGCCTTCAGATATTATTTTGAAATATGTATTTTGTGGCACCCACCATAAATTCCTCTATAGTTTAGTTACTTGAGCAACAGTGATTTTATTTATTTATTTTTATCATCTCTTGCAAACACATTAAATTATCTGTCCAGGATGTTTTTCCTCTTGTTCAAGTTCTCTCATTTAATCAGCATCCAAGCGAGTAAAACAGCTAGTGACCTGTTCAGTAGCCACAGCTTACCCTGATTTATTTTCTTCTCTCAGCTTGCTGTAAATCAGCAAGTATTTTTTTCAGTAGAGTTATAGTATCTTAAAAGAGGTGCACTGTCTAGAATCAAGTTCACTGTTCCACTGATACCTTCAAAGGAGAAAACTCTCATTTTCTTTTCAGGATCTATTGCATGTTCATTTAGATATGCTTCTCGCAGCTTAAATTACTGTTTCAATCAGCTGAAAGTAGTGATGAATATATACAGATTGCCTAACACTGAGCTGGGCTTGTTTTTTGAAAAAGTTCCAACCAAAAATATTTGCCCAGCCTTACTCAGAGTATTTTATGTCATGCTGCCTTTATGTATACATCTGTGATGGGTATAATGTTATTAAATACATATTCTGCATACAATATATCAGGAAAGGAGCTGATGGACAGCAGAGAAGCATCCACAGGCGAAAAAAATCCTAAAAACTAGACCGGAGAAAGGAGGTGAGCAAATAGGGAAAAAAACCATGAAATCTGAGAGTTTGGACACACAAACAAACTTTTGTGTGTCAGCAGGTCTGTGTTAACTGTCCGTGTGTGTGATCTAAGCCCCAGGAAATGCAAATAGTGTTTCAGTAAAAGAAGACTAAGCCAACTCGAATTAACTTGAAGCTTGAGATCATACACATGGATGGTCAGCAAAGATTAGCTGACGTACAGGATTTTTTTTTCTTGCCTGTTTTCTTATTATGGTTTTGCCTCATCCAGAAAGGGAATTGACACTGAGATGACTTAAGAGTTTGCCTTCTGCAGTTGTACAGGCAGTTTAGCTGCAGCTGATCAGCTCCAGATATGCTGCAGTTTCTGACCTGATGTGTTTTAAGAAAGATCAGTACTGGTTTACTTCAGGTTGTTCCTGCTTATGATTTGCTATATGGGTGCCACGTGAGGAGATGCTCGAGCTTATCTAATAGCTTCTTCCTGGTAAAAGGGTTATTTTTCCTGCTCCTAGCAATGTACTCCTGCCACTTCACTCTACTCTGGCACTGCCTGACCCTTTGACAAGCCAATTCAGGTCACTGGCTGGCAGAAAAAGAACCAAGCAGAAAGAGTGGAATATTTTTCTGTAGGCTTAATGAACAAAATTGAATCAGCAAAGAATCTGCTGAGTACAAGTAGAGCTAGTGCAGCCAGAGAAAAGAACAGGATCATGCAGTCAGGAGAAGGGCAGAGGAGAGAAGGCAACTCCTTTTAGTTGATAAATCCGCTCAGCCTGTCTTGTTGAACTGCATGGTCCGTTGTCAAGAAGCATGACAAAAGCAAGGGAAAAAACACTCTTTTTGCTGCTAGTTGTGGATACTAAAAGCGGAAAAGCACTTTGGAAACTGGGGCTTAGCAGCTACTCATCTCCCAGAATCTGATCAGGAGCAATGCACAGGCTATGTTTGGTTTAACAGAATTGCAGTAAAACCCCACCACCACACTAAGCTTCCTGTCAATGAGGTAATTTTCTCTCAATAGCAAATATAAACCATATGGCTTAACAGGTGATTGCGTTACTAAAAATAATAGAAACTCTATAGATACATTTTAGGAAGTACCTGTTTAACCACCGCAACAGTCTGTTTCTTGGAGAGACAACCACGAAGCTGGGCAAATTGCTTTCCTCTTCCTGGCTTAATCTTCATTCACTGCTTAAGTTTATCATGATTTCCTGGGTAGCAAGGTTTGATTCATTCTGAGCTGGTTTCCACTAGCTGTTCCTGCTATGAACATAGCGCAGTATCTCCTGTGTTGGCCACACCGAGTAGTTGTGCCTCCTGCCATTCCTTACCCTGTTAGCCACACCAGCAAACCCCTGCCAAGCTCTGGTTTTGCTATTTCAGCCCTTGGAAAGGTACAGAGAGCACTGAAACTAAACACTTTTCCATCTCAAATGACATTCATAAGTAATATCTTCTCCTGCCTCTCCAATTACAGAATTCCTGTAAAGAGATTTTTCTGTCTTACATTTTTCAAGAGACATTTGTACAAATCCCTGACCTTTTTTTCCACCATCTTCTAGGTGCTAACTTTTGCACCTTACAGTTCCTATTAGATTAGGCACCTCAGTCACATTTAGGCAGCTGGCTGATCATGGTGCCTATGCACTATTGTAATGACAAACTTTACAATATGACTCCCTCTTAACAGAAATAAGTCCCACACAATAAATACCCCAGCATATCTAAAACAAGTCTGCTGCAGGCCTGGTGACTGGTACCTTCTATTTATCTCTTCATTCAACCAGACGTCAACAGAGCATCCAGCCTTGTTTCAGCTTCTCTCCCCTCCGCTGTTGCTGGAGAGGTTTGCTTTCACATTTGGCTTTAGCTATCAGACTTCTGTTTTCCCCAAAAAACACATTGACAAAGCAAATCTTACACTACCTTGCGAGTCTCCTTCTAGAAATAAGACCTTTTAATAACTGGATTGCTGCTTCCAGTTTTGTTCGTTTAAATAACTGGATTGCTAAATTCTCTGGTTTACACCATGAGAATGAAGCAGTGCAGACATAAGAGATCAAAGAAGTAGTTACACGTTAGTCACAGAGAGCACCTGCTTGTGATAAGCCAATTTTGAATAGCGTTAGTGGGCTTTAACTTCTGTTTTTCTGAGCAGGATTAAAATCAGCCTGAAAAGGGTCTTTCAGTGCCCTGAGCAGAAAAAGTTGGAGTTTCAAATTACAGCAAATGCAAAATAAAAATCACCCAGCTTTTTGAACCTGGTTGGCACTCCCCAAACTGGAAAAACTTAGGTTGAAATAATCTACAGCTTTGTAAATGCTTGGATGACAGAACTTTGCTTTTATTTTACATACACCGCTCCTTTGCAACTTTTCATTAGGGGAAGCCTTTCTTTTTACTTTCCTGACTACAAATTACTTCTGTTACGGTAAAAGAAAATGCATGGTATTTTTAGTCCTTTTAACTGATATTCACATGTGTTTAAATGATGTTTATGTGCAAAAGAAAGTCACACATATGAAAATTTGTTTAGCTTTTGAGAGAATGAGTTTGATAACCTAGAAAACTCCTCCTCTGCAGCTCAGAATTGAACTTGCTATATATCCAAGATTCAAAAGTGACAAGGTTAGAGAGGAAGATATGTTTTGATATGGTGCAAAACATTAACTAAAGCCAAAACAAGTAGCACTATCTCCAGAAGAACTTCCTGTTATAGTGTCCTTTGACCACACCTTAGTTATCCCAGACTCCTGAAGTAGAATTTTACCTGGATTAAGAAATATCCATTTTCTATTTCCCTTCTTAGACTTCTACAGACAAGTGCTTGATTTCCAAGAAACAGACAACGCTGTTTACCTCAGGACTTCATGGGTTCCATCAAAAATGTTCTGAGTTAGCCCCTAAGGTGCTATAAATTGGCATAATTTACTGGGGGAAGAAAAATATATACATACATCTGACCAGTACTGATTGATTACCTTCTTTAAATATATACCTAGCTATTGACATATATGTTTGATTAAGGGATAAATTTGCTTAGAATTGATTTAGCATTTCACCTGAACATCCTTATCTAATGCAAAAACCAATCTAACCTAATCCAGGACCAGATCCAACAGTGCTTGCTGGACTAATGACTGAACTCCCATCAGTTTTAATGAACTTGGAAATAGGCCCATGAAAACTAATAAGTGATTTCTTAAATCATTATCATTTCACTAAATAGGTACTTTTTACCCATTCTGTGTTTATCTCATGTAATTTTGTATCAGATTATTATAATTCTGCAGCACATTATGATTCTATTAGAAAAAAATGTATACATTTTTCATCACTAGTTTCACTTTTTCCCTTAATATAGTCTGGGGGTCAAGGCTAATGCAAATGTCTCCCAGGTTTTTTTGCTTCAGTATTCATTACGTTTTTCTGAATCCCCTTCATTATTTCTTTACCTCTTAAATAGTTCTGGAAGCATTCCTCTCTCTTGGCTGTTCCACCTCTTTATACTACTACTACTGTGAATCTGAATCGGAAGGCTAACTCCTTCTCCTGGCAAATGCTGACCCTAGGGCTAAGCGTTTGAATTTGCAGCACTGAGTGTTAGAATGAGTGTGAGACCAACCTTCACACTTCAGAAACTTGCCAGTTGGCAGGTTATACTGCCTGTCTGTTTCTCATTCTGTTGTGCCCTCTGCAGTCTGCCACCCTACATCCCACAGTCTTTTTTGTCAACAATTTGTCAACCTAATGGTTTGTACCTGAGAAATTGCCTTATGACCCATCAACAAGTATTGAAAGCCACAGAACAGTTGTCCCAATGAGATACAAGTTCCATTATGTTTGGCCAATGAAACATAATTGGAAATATTTGTTCTAGGTTAGCAAACACTTATGAAAAAAGGGGGGTGGGGTGGTGGATTTGCTACATGTAGTTTTGCGCTTTTGCTATAAGATTCTATGATTTTATACAACTCATTAAAATATATTGAATATATGTGATTTAGTATCACAATAGATATATGGATTGCTTCAGATTCTTCCAGCTCTATATCTTAATGATTTTTAAACAATAACCTGGGACAGCTAAATCTTATAGGGTAGTGAACCTCCAGTTCTTGATGCCGTCTTCCGTACAGTTTAATTCTGGAATCACGAGCAGAAAAAGATCTTGTAGGGGCCTCTAAGTGTTGCCACGAAGCAAGCAGCTGGCTAGTTTTGTTGGGGTTTTTTGTAGAGAAAGTTCAAGACTATATATGTATTAAACTCAGTTGGAGCTTGGAGAGTGAATCAGTTCACCTTGAATCAGAAGGTGAATCAGAAGACACCCTGTAGCTGCTCAGCTGATTCACTCTTAAGGTTCTTTTGACTGTATCTTCAATAGTGCTGATGGAGTCTTTTGCCGTGGGGGTGGCTGAATGCTGCAACAGGCTGTCAAGAGAGATTGCAGAGTCTCCATCCCTGGAGATACTGAAAACCTGACTGGACATGGTCTGGCGCAGCCTGCTCTGGCTGATTCTGCTTTGAGCAGTGGGGATTGGATTAGAAGATCTCCAGAGGTGCTTTCCAACCTGAGTAGTACTGTGAGTCTGTAAATCTAATCTACTTTGCCATTTCCCTCTCTTCTACCAAGAAATGCTGAGTTTAGACTCTTAGTAAAACTGGGTTGATATGCAAAAAGCAGATCAGGGGCAAAATTTAAAGGATTTTCCCCAGAGTGAAGGACCATGATGCCACTGGGAATCCAGACCAGCATCTGGAAGCAGTAGAGCCCAGCCCTTCTGCCTGCCTGGCTGAGGAGAGCCCTCAGTGAGTCACCAGGGTGTTCAGGGCTTTCTGTAATTGTTTTTCTTCCTTACTCACAGCACCAGACTCCATGGGCCACCAAATTAACATTTTAGTTTTTTTACAGATTCATTTTCATATTTCACTTGGTCCTTTGGTTTTTGTTTTTCTCCAGAGGATACTCTGTAAATGACCAGAACAGCTCTGCCTTGAACCAGGTGTTACTGCTTCTCTGCCAGATGTGTTTCCTGAAGGTTTTAACAGGCGGCCGAAATTTCTGTGCTTTTCTAGCTTTGGTGGCAACAGTAACTGAAGATCTGCAACTGAAGTGAGGGCTCTTATAAAAAGATTCTGAGGAGTCCTTCCAACTGCACCAAGTGTAGGAAAGCTGCATTTGCAAATGCCAAAAACAGCCAAGAAAGAGGTAAGATTCATAGTTGTCTTCACTAAGGACTTTTGGTCATGGTTCTACCTTTAGGCAGAACTTCCTGAAGCCTTCGACAAGTGTGCACAACCATGAGAACACTGCAGTACAAAGAAGCTTGCACCAGCTCTGCCTCTACCTCCCTGATCAGCTTTCTTTTTAGAAAAAGGCCAGGAAAAAAAATCTCCCTGACTGCATTCAAAGTAGCTGATGCACCAGTTCCAGCTGGTTCCAGAAAACCCTAATAATCCTTTTGTAAAAAAGAGTCTATGATCCTTTCTCATTCTGAAATCCTCTTAACAAAAGAAATAAGAGAGAAGGAAATACATGCCTTGAGCAGGATACTTTACAGCCATTGCCCTTGTAACCGTGAAGTGTGCTGCATGCGATGGGTGTACAGCTTTACTTGGGGAAGTTGGCTGAAAATACTTAAGCATTTTGCATGGGCAGATGGAATATGTGGCCATTTTTAAAACAGGAGCAAATGTATGAATTTAATTACAAAGTGATTTGACAAGCACTTGTTCACTCCTTGCATAATTTTCTAAAGAAACTTGGAACAATTAATTGTTTCAGGGACGATGTGGAATAGTTTTTATAGACGTCTTTTTGTTGTCATTTCAGAAGTTTTATTACAAACTTCAAGTAAAGTGTTTTGGTTTTGTTCTGCTATTGTATGCTGACCGCTTTGGCAGCCCCCAAGTATGCACACATATTTAAAAACAAACAGGAAAAAAAGCAAGCCTAAACCCAATTTTACTAGTTACAGGTGATTTGTCTAGATAGGGCTCATTGGTGACCAGATAAACCATGCAGACAGTCATGAAAATCCTTGCCTTGCCTGGAAATTGATGTATCTGTGAGAAGAGCGTCGAAGTTACCATCTGAAGTGTATGTGGTTAAAACCAGACTTTTTGAATCTATTCATGTAGGTACATAAGCAAAATGGCTGCGCTATGAAATGCGTCATCTGTTAACAACTATTAACCCCTATTAGGAATGGCTGATACTGCCCAATCCTACCCCAGCCACTAAGAAATCAGAGGTGCTGTTCAAACATTCCCTCTCAGTGAAATTGGTGGTTCTGGATTTTTTTTCTCATCTAATTTAAAAAAAACCAAAACAACTCAATGTAATCTGCAGTACTCTTCTCACACTTTTGAAAGTGAAAGAGAAATCTTCTTTACACCTTGCAATTAACAGGACTATGCTTCTATTGTTTTTCACACCAAGACTCTCTGAGAGCTTGGCAGTTTTCATATATGCATTCATTCACTCATTTTATTATCTTTACCTTCTTATTCTTTCTAAATTAGCCTTTACAAAGCTGGTGGCAAAATATATTAACAGAACTATTTTAACAATATCTGCTCCATTATACTGAAATTTCTTTCAATCTATTTTTCTAACTGTGTATAATCAGGGGAAAGAAGGAATCTTCATAAACTTGTTCCTATTTTATCAACCTATTTTATCAACATTTTCTTATCCCCATTCCTGGAAGTGTTCAAGGCCAGGTTGGATGGGGTTTTGAGCAACCAGATCTAGCAGAAGGTGTCCCTGCCCATGGCAGGGGGGTTGGAACTAGATGGTCCTTAAGGTGCCTTCCAACTCTAACCATTCTGTGATTCTATGATCCTCTTCAGCAATGCAGAAGCAATTTCAGCCTCATGGTATACTTCGTGTATACTCAGAGTAATCTTTCAGGTGAAATACCTACTAAGACTTCCCCTTATCAAAGAAAATAATCTATTTTCCCAGTCATATTTGGGCCTTGTATTAAAATATTCCTGAACCAACTTTTCCCCAAACCTATTTATTGGCAGATCGTCTCAATCTTGATCTAGATAACAGCAAGAGCTTTTCAAAACATTCACAAGGAAATCTGAAATGATGCAAACTTCAATTACTTTGTTTCATAAGAAAAGGAAAGAAAAGGAAAGAAAATGCAGACTAGGTTTATCTAAAGCTATAAAAAAGGTAATGAACCTTTACATTCAAACCTGGAACTAATTTCATGTTAAATAAAGCACAGCTTGTAATGTTGCAAATTCTTCAGCACAAAACTAATTCAGCTCCTCAGGGACACATTTCCTTCTTGTTTTTGGCACTTTTAGTAGGGAGTTGAAAGTGTCGGGACCCTGAGAGCACCAGTTGGCTTTCGCTGCCCCGACCAGCCCCAACTGGGATACATGCACACACACAAATGATGTGGAGTCCCCTGAGAGAATGGACACGCTCCTGCAGGCACGCCAGGCTGCCATGCTGAGGACCCAGGCAGTTTTGGGGCCAGAGCTCCCTTGCTCCCACTGGCTCACAGTGTAGACAGAATGAAGGTGCTGGATTGCACCTGACAGTGCAAAGTACTCGTTACACAAGTTTAGAAGTGCAACTATCTGTTTTGGGGTTTTTTTTGTTGGTTTTTTTTTTAATAAAATAAATGTAGCAAAGAAGCTATCTTCTAAGTATCCCACCAGCAAAGGTTGACTTTTCAATGACAACTGCTTTCTGTATTTTACAAAAATTGTTTTATTATCAAAAATGTTTTTAAATCAGCTAAAAACCAACCACGTACTTTCCAATTTTGTGGTTGAATACCTAGTGAAACCTAATAATTTGAACAGACACTTTTTTGGCTCTTATTTGAGAAAAATCTTATTTCATCAATAAGAAGTTTGGGCAAAAGATTTCCAATTAATTGTGGTAAATTCTGCAATTTATTTTTAAAACAAATAAAAGGAAAAAAATACTTTTAAAAAAGAAGTTTTGGGTTTTTAAAGCCAGATAGGGATGCCAAAAGTTACGTATCTGACAACCTGGACATAGAAATCCACCATGTGGGTGGTCATATGCATAACTATTAAAGGGCTATTATTTTGGAAAACATAGAGTCTTGACCTTCACAAGCATTTAGTTTGACCTATTGTATAATGCAGGACATGGATTTCCCCCCTATTGATTTGTGTATGAACTAAACCGTCCCTTCTTAGGAAGAAACAATGTGTATTTGATTAAAAATAAAATCCAGAACAGCCTTCCCAGTAACAGAGAATTAATGGAAATCAACACTGCATATTTTTAATTCATACTTAACCTCAGTATAAAACAGCACCATTTCTTTTTGGAATGGGTATGACTTTAATGTGACTCACGGTTTTTATGTGACTCCTTTGAACTCTCCCTAATTTAGCATTTTGATAAAGCACTCCAGTGGTGTGTTGTGGCAGTAATGACAAATGCAGAGTTAGTAGCTCCATTTTTCTATTTTGTGTCCTGTTTAAGCAGTTGATGATCATGCTAGCTCTCTTGGGTGGAGCATTTGGTACAGGGATCTCAAGTTCTACACATAATCCACGAAGATCTCTAGAAGTCTTGCCACCTGATCTCAGAATAGGGTCCTTATCTTGTGTGTTTGACCTGCACATTTTGTGTGGCCTCTGTTTTTCGTTTGTAGATGGGTAACTTTACACTTGGTAGTAATGATGTCAAATGTCAAATGATAGCTAATCCATCACAACTTTAGGTAAACTGTTCTAATGATTGATTACTATTGATGTTAAAAATGTTTGGTTTATTTCCAATCTGATTTGATCTGCCCTCAGATTCCAGCCTCTGCAGATTAAGTTGGTTGATAATTCAAAGCTGTTGTTGAATCACATCTTTTTCTCTCATGAACAACTTGTAGAGCATTTGAAAGATGTCTTTTGACATCCCCTTCATTTTAAAAAGTGAGTTTAATGAGGCATTTTTTGTCATAATCTTTTTTTTTCTTCTTCTTTTCTGCAGACTTTGTCAATTGCCTTTTCAAGGAGCTGATACTAGAGCTAAACACTGCATTCCAGTAACGGTCTTCCCATTTACAAAGGTGTCACATCTCTCTAATCCTGTATATAATTTCTCACTTACACTGAGGGATTGCACTTAATTTTCTGTCTGAACCACTCCATTGCAAGTTCGCATCAAGTTTAATATCCAACATAACTCTTAAATATTTTTGAATCATTGCTTTATGAAAGGCAATCTACCGAGTGGGGGTAACCTGTAATCTTTATTAGTACATGTGACATGTCACTGTACTAAACCTTATGAAGAAGTTGAACAAGGGCTGGTCTTTGGAACTGTTATAAGACACTAATAGGATTAGGACTCTCTACATGCAATTACTTTTTGAAGATACATCAGTGAGTTTTCAACTCACTCAATATCTGTTGATTGATTTTTTTCCTTTATTTTAAAATGTTAAAATACTATGAACTACTAACTAAAAAAGTCAGTGTTTATCAATCAGATTTCATTAAAAATATTGTATTTCCTGGCTAACGCCCAATTGGCATAAAATAATTCACCATGTAAATCTATTCTGTGTTCATCTCGGGACCTGCTGGTTTTAGCTTGCAAGTTACTTGTCTTACAAGTGCACTGTGCACCTGTGAACCTGTTTAAGACTATCATCCTGTTGGCATCTCATTGTCTGGAATTTAATGTGTTTTCAGCCTTCTGAAAGTCACTTTAACAGCATGGAGACCTCTTTTCCTAGTTCTTCCTGAGCTCTTGAAACTTAGTAACAAGATATGTTGATTTTGAACCTTACCATTCTTGCCTTTGTTGCAGAATCCCTTTTTTCAGCCTCAGTCTTAAAGACTCGGTGCTCTCCTGGCCTGGAGATCTGTCTGCTGCCGGTAAGACATGGTAACATCAGTGAGCTCTTTCTGACCTTCTAATTTGGTATCAGCCTAGTCCCTCTGTCAGCTAAGATAGGCTAGGGGGTCATTTATTTCATACTTATAGAATGATTCCTCTCCTACCTGCCACGCGTTTGGACTGCTTCCAGTATATTTTCTCCTTACTGTGTATGAGAGCAGAAGTGAAGGCTAGAGGTTGAAGTCATCCCCTGAGCAGGCAGTAAATGTCTATAAAGTTTCTTTGTTGTATTTTTAAGGCCAGAGATTGGTTCTTTCAAATGTCCTGACTACAGTGGGTAAACTGTCTCCTTGTATTGCATTTACAGATTTGCAATTTGACAAGCCTCGTTAGATACCGACTTGAATGATATAGGACCTTGAAACTTATGTACACAAAATATGCTCATCCCATATTCGTCCAACAAATACATGCGTAGCTCTGAGCAGGAAAACAGAATTTTAAAACATGTAGTCAAGTACAAAGCACATTTTGTTTGCAGAATGAATGATAGATGCATAATAGTGTTAAATGCGAAGATTTGATATGACAATAAAATGAAACTTCTGGTAGTATTCATTCTCTCAGAATTAATCAGCAGTGTGAAATTTAAGTTGGCTGTCTGCAACCTGTCTGTTCTGCTGATTTTTTTAATTGCCTATTGGTTAATGTGAGGAATCAGAAGGACATACGGAGACAAAATTCAATAGTCAGGTAAGCAGCTTCCTTTCTGTGATTTAGATGACACAGTAGAGTGAGTGATGATAAGTGAGAGTGAAGTGACATTTTAACAATTTTTTTAATGTTAAAATGTCCCCAAGTAGGCTGGATTCATACATACTCCTGGCTGTTCAATGTCTCTTGTGTGAAGAAAATCTGTGGTATGTCTTAAGTGGTGAGAAAGTTGAGTTTAGTGTTGTCTGGCATCACGATTGCATTGCAGCGTGATTGAAATACAGCAGTGAATCTGGCTCTGAGAGGGCGCATTTGCTACAGACAGTTTAAGTGGACTGAAATAGTCTTCCAAGAAAGATTTTTATGCATCTTGAACTTGACTGACATCATGTGCAGTTATTTACTCCAAAAATTTCACCCACAACCAAAGTCCACCAACATGGACTTCCCTCTGGCACTTAAAATACTTGTACCTCTTTTATTCAAGTATGACTATTTTAATTGTAAGGTGCCCCCACACCACATTTTTTTAATTATTAATGCAGAGGTTTAGAGTTTGAGTGTGGAGTTTGGAAAGGGGTCAAAAGAAAGTAGGCATGGATTTGTCACCGGGGTTGTACAAAGAAATGATTGTGCCCCTTTCTGGGTGGGAGTGAAATCTTATCAAATTGCGAAGGTGAACTCCCTCTACACATGGAGATCTTGTTACTGCACTACTTCAGCTCTTACTGTTGCAGACCACCGGGAAGGGAGGTCCGACTCAGTGTCCATTGGGCCCTTTGACCTCCCTGCTGACTACAGGTGAGTCTATGCTTTCTACGTCTGTGCAAGTGTCTTTTTTTAAATACATGCACACTAGGAAGTAAATGGAGGCTATGATATCCTTTCAGCTTTAAGAAGCATTGAGACGGGAAATATGAGAAACAATTATCTAGAATTAATTTCACACTATGTTAAGCCTGATTTAAGAAATCTGGGCTTAAAAAAGACTGGGATTTCTATTCGAAAATTATTGTATAGTAATTCTCACAATTAGTCTTTATATTATCACTGTAAATAGCAAAAATAATTTTGAGACAGAAGGGGTCAGAATGGCAGACTAGAATTTCCTCTGCCTACAAATCACACTGCTCTGTTTTTGTTTTATTCATTACTGTTCAAGCATCTTTTCATATGTAAAATTACACTTGATATATGGTAACACAGTAGGAAATTAATTCTTGAATAAACCAAAATAATTCAGAAGTATCTCCAGTGAGGACAGTGAAGCAATGTCATTGTCATTAAGCTGAGAATCAGGCAGAAAACATCTTCTCCAGAAAGGTGTAATTTATTAGCCTGATCTTTTGAATATTTATGGTACAAGTAAGATTATTCATATGCATTTGGTTTTAATCTTGCAGCCATGTTCATCTGAATGAAATTAATTGCTTGTGTAGTAAGCGTAGTGAGGATAAAAATGTCAGAATCATAGTGAAATTAAGAAACATTACTGAAATCATCCATTACAGACTGAATAAAAGTGAGATGCACAGTCAAAAGGAAAGGAGAGATAGAAACTGAATCAGGGAGACATTTTAAGGATTATATAGACTCTTAATATTTCTATTATTCTTTCCTCAATATACTTAGAAATTTCTACATTAAATGACACTTTGATGACAAACTTGACCAACTCTTTGTAAGTATTTGCAAAAGATTTTCTAACCTTTGCTCAGTTCTCAAAAAAATGTGCAAGGAAACAGTAAGAATACTTTGCTTTGCTGAACACGCTTTCTTCTCAATTTCATCAACTTCAGAAAAGTATATTAGATGTTATTTCTTTGCATACCACCCAGCATTATGGGTGAAATGTGGTCTCCCTGCACCCAGAATTTTCAGTACGCATATTTTCGGTCCATAGATGACAAATGCTACGGTGCTGACTTGGTGTGACCTTCTGAACTTCCTCGGAAAGTTAGGTAGTTAGGTACTTATTTCAGGAGACCTTTGCTAGATATCTAACATGTTAATAGGCAGCAGATCTAAGGCAGACTGGATTGCTAACTCTTACTATTCTGTTAGGATATAGAAAGTGCAGACTACAACCCACTGTCTGGGCGTTTCTTGATAAATAATAAAGTCTGCAAGACCATTTCTCCTCAGAAGTTAGGGTTTGAATGGGTTGACAAGGTAGAAGAATGCATAGAGATGAGTTCGGAAATGGCAGTTTTACCTTTACACTTGTCCCTTGCTGCATTTGACTCAATAATGAAAAGTTAAATCAGGAGTTTTACTTGAAAATCACAGGTCAAATATGGAAGTTAAGGAAGAAACTTTTATTAATGTGTCCCTAATACGTTAGTGCTGACTGAAACAACTGCCAGCTCACACAGGAGAACTACTTTTTACACAGCAAGTTTAAAGCTGCAAGCTGAGTAGAACAGTCCCGCTGTATAATATCATACAAGCCAAACATTTAAGTGTGAATAGAGTACATGTCCATATAATTATTGTGGCCATGTACTAGTGCATTTGCACTTACACACATGAACATTTACATTATATGACTACCCGGAGTGTTAAATTATCTGTTTGTGTGTGTGTTTGCTTACCAGTGTGGCAGTGACTGTGGGTTTTCTACTGATTTACAAAACAGACAAGTGGTTTTCACTCACAGTCTGTACTTTCCTGCCAGAAACTTGCAGGTGGACGCTAAGCTTTTTTACTTCATTTTAAAAAGCACTCTTGAATTGTTTGGGAGATCACCTATGAACGAGAAGATTTTATCAGTGCAGCTGGATGTTTATAAGGACCTTACGCTACATTCAAATTGAAAAGTATTATGTTATCGTGACTCTGAAAAACAGAAGTTCTTGTACATACAACCCAGCATGAAGGCCTCCAGCACTGTCTGACAGCAAAGCCCCCTGGCATTCGGAGCACAGAGCTCTCCATTGTCTGATATCCTGGAAGCAGCTCTGCTGAGAATGAAGACTCAAACACCCTTTCATTTCACAAACTTTTTTTTTTCCTTTTGCTCCTTCCTGCAGACACTTTTCTGCCTTTCGCCCTTGAGGGTCCTCTAATTAGGCATGGAATGGACAACTAAATATCAGAATAAAACCAATGACGCTTCGTTCATATGGCTTGAAATCCTCACATGATGTTTCACATCATTCTCTTCCTCCACAGATCAACTGAATTTACTGTCAGTTTTACCCAATTAAGGGCTAAAAAAATCCTGTATAAGAATCACAATATCTTGCCTTAATTACTTCTGTGCAGAAAATGATTTGATTGAATGACTTCTCAGTTTTGGCAGTACCTGTATATTTGTTATTAAGACCCTTCTTTCATTCTCGGTAGCGTTGTGCATGCAGTATTGATTGAAAGGTGAGTGGGCATTGCACTGTCAATTGGGTTTTTTGTGGGTGGTCATCTACTTATTCATAAAAAGTTATATTAGAAAGTGGAATAGCTAACACAGGAGTGAAGGATAAACCCTGAAAGATGCAAACAAAACAAATTACGTGGTTATTTCTTTGCTTGTCACCATTTTTTCAGACCTAGCAGTATGGGAGTTGGTGAGGCTTACAGTAACCTAAAAGCAATTACTACAAGAATTGGAGAGATACTGCGAAGGAAGCAGCACCATCAACGAGAAACTGCAAAGAATGGCAATTATGAATGTCCTTGACTAAAGGGTAGTGGTGAGATAAATGTCTTTTTCCTTGCCTCGTTCTGTGCATATTCCTTTCTTCTGAAAGAAAACTGCTTTGCATGGCAGGCAAAGGGTACAGTGTGTTTTGCTTTTGCAGCTGAAAGATCATGTTTACGAGGTACATCTCCACTTGGAAATCATATGAAAGTAGTAGGTATGTGATGAAGGTCAGGGATATGAGTAGAAGAAAACCTGGCAAATCTGCTAAGACTTTGCCAGTGAAGAGGGATCTTTTAACATTTAGTTATTGCTTGCTTTCATTACATACAGTCTCTGCAGATCTCTCTGCAGATCAATATTTGAATATTACACTAACAGATTTATGAGAATTCACGCTGTATGCTGCTCCAGCCAGCTTACAGATCTGTGTTGTGTTTATAGTAAAGCCTCTGTCAACTTTTAAGATCAGACTTCCAAAGCATAGTAGGATTTTTGAATGTTCTTTCTTTATTTAGATAGTTAGCTTCCCTTGAAATACATAGAAGTTGTCACCAAGAAGGGTTTTCAAATGCTGACGCCTATCATGATCCTCAGATTCCTAAAGGTACCTGAAAATCTGATAAGTAATTCATCAGGAATCTTTTATACGGCTGTCACTGGCATTGTTACTTTATACGTTCACAACCTGTGTCAATAATAAGGTAGCTCGTCATTTGCCTTCTTTAAGACTAAAGGCTCCTTGTGCATAATTTATTGTATAACTAAAAAATGGTGCTATATTTATTTTCTGTAAACATAGAGAAATTGAGGACTTCATTAGCCAATAGATTTATATAGCTGGACCTGGAATATAACAAATTTATTATATTGATTATTATAGTGTGGGTTTTTTCCTTTAGGTGGAAAAAATACAAGAATAAGTTTTGTCAATCTTTCTTCTTTTAAAGCAAACAGGAATGAAAATGCATGAAGAGGAGCTGAGACTGTAGTGAAACATTGTCTGATGGGAGGGGGATTGCATCATAGTATAAATGTGTATGTGTGAGAAACTGGGAAATAGGAAATGGTCAGCACTGTTTGAGATGTGGTGAAATAGATTAATATGGAAACATATCAAAGCAGTGGATGCAGAGAAGAGGAGAGTGGAAAGGAAAAAGGACTACTAGAGGAGAAGCCTTCAAAATACTGAAAAAAATGGAAAACAGTGTATGTGTGTTTTATGTTCACTCTGTTGTGTGTGTCTTCAATGGATGGTATTTAATGGAGAGATGGGGCTGTTGACCAAGGCCAAAATACTTATGATTTTCCTTCTAGTAAATAAAGTGCTTACTCTTTAGGCTCGGGTTTTATTCCAGTTATAATGAGGCTTCCTTTCAGTGATGCCAAGAAGTGCCTGATTTGCATGTGTAAGTTCAAGATTAATACGAGCGAACTCAGATTTATTAATCTGTTGTTACCTATATAGAATGTATTGTCGTTTTTCCTTCCAGGCTTTGGTGTTATATCCTTAGACGACTTAAGTACACAGGCTATTTTTGTCAACACTAATTACATGTTTTTGCATGATTTTAAATCAAGTATTAAAAATAATTTTATCTTAAGAGAATCCATAAACTACCATGGTTTTCCCTTCTTTTTTTTTCCTCCTGGGCTTAAACAAAAGCAATGCAATTGTTTGCGTTCAATGAATACACAATATTTTGAGACTCTGTCTCTCAAAATAGCTATTCAAATTGGAATCCTGTAGAATTTTATAATTGCTCTGGACCTCTGAGTCATCTGTAGAAATATTTTTAATGATCAATCGACCATAAAACTCATAACTTTTATTTGAGGTCCCTCATCAACAAATTGATTCTATATTTCCATATGATTAAGGAAAATATCCTTCCAGTTAGGGATTTGCTTTAAAAGGTGAAGAAATAGGGAAACAAAGAGCAATTCCTATTTGTAAGGGTGAAACACCCTATACTAACAGTGCAATAAGATTATTAAAATTGAGTGTTTGATTAATTTCCAGTGTACTCCTCATCCACATGATCACAGCTTCCATCTTAGAAAGTGAGGGATAGAACAATTTCTTCCCTTGCATGCAGTTCCCTCTTAGCACAGGATTAAAGGCTTATACAAAGAGGCAGGGCAAAATTCATTAACTTGGCAACCACACAGTTTTACCGAATGCTACTGATGCTGAAGCTAGAATGTACGTATGTGTAACTTAGAAACAAATTTCACATTTTAGCATTAGTGGCAGGTGAGCTGCATTGGTAATTCCATCCTTTGCAGCCTGTCTAAAATAACTATATGTAGCTATTCATGCATGTAATTCAGCTACCTGATTCATTAACATTTAAACAGTCTGTTAGGCAATGACCATAAATTAGATGCCCTACAGATCCTTGGCAAAATTATTTTTAACAGCCATTGATACACTAAAGCCTTGTCAAGAAAAAATACTTACATGCTATGCAGTAACAAAAACGTGTGTTTTACGTTAGTGCAGAGTATGCCCTTTTAAGGATGGCATCTAGTATCACTGGGGCCTAGCACATAGAAATATGGTGATTATACGGAAGGAGGCAAACACAACTACACTTAATTATGGGCAAATGGTAGTGGGGCTATCTCTGTCTGGAAATGGCCAATGACAGAAGGTCTAATCCAGAATACTTTTAGGGCAATGGAAAGATTCCTATGGATGGAAGCAAAAGGACTCCATGACCCCCCACCAGAGAGCTGAAGGGAGTCCCACTCCCCTGAAACACATGAGCACCGTTATGTCTTCAGGACACAAATCAGCGGATTGCAGAAGTAGCTCGGAAAATCTCATCCTGTTGATATCCCCATTTCTTAGCCACCAATTTAAGCTGTTTAGAATGCTGCACTATGGCACTGGGGGGTAGATGTTACCCCAAAGCCACTCATCTGTGGATCTCTCTCCCTACTGCCACAGCTCCTTCATGACTGTGCCTCTACCACAGTGTAGTACTTCACACTTTGAACTCATCGTGGTTAAGATCATTCACACCACCTTCATCTTCACTAGTAAATATGTTTACTTCTGGCAATGAATTCTAGCATCAAGCTGAAGGGGCTAGAACTGGTCATGCATACATTACAAAACCATGGGTCTAAGCTGCGTACTCTGTATTTGTCCTGTGGCAGGAGAGCATTGGAAGGAGTTCAAGGACACAAAAATCTGATGGCATACCGGTTGAAGTATGGCAGAGGGAGTCAACCTGGAATTGATATTGTGTGCTGTAAAAGACCTTCAGATCAGCTACACTGAAAACCATATTGAGGTGCTTTTTGAGGAAGAACTACTGGGTTTGCTTCAAAAGAACCCAGGATTAACCCAGTATCTTTCCAACATGGGTAATGAGGGGAAGGGACCAGGTCCTTGGACCTCAGGCTAATTTTGACTCATGGAAAGAGTAATGTGAAGATTTTCACATTTTTATGCCCCGTGGGCTTCAATATGCATGACACTTGATACAGTAAATACAGAAGCAAGGCTAGTTTAAAGGTAAAAATGGAGAAGAACAATTTCAGGGAAACAAAAAATTCTGTCATTCCTATATAATACATATGACTATTTTTTGCGGCTTGCAACCAACAGCAGAAACACTTTGCATATACACATCAGGTGCTACTACAGTTCTAGTTCTAGAAACTGTTTCAATGTGCTTCAGGAGCGTAATTATGGTAACTGAAATGATAATTGTTTTGTTAACAATCACTCGGTCGAATATATATTGCTTGGCCAATTGGTATTTTGTTATCCCACAATAGGATTTTAACTTTTTTTTCCCCAAAAAATGAACTTGTGAACTACTGGTAGGTTTAGTGTTTGGTTGTTGGGTTTTTTTTAATACTGGAAGGGGCTCCCACATAGTTTCCCCATGGCTGTTTTGGACAAGCTGAAACTCTGCTTTCTGAACAACTGAATTAACTTTGCTTTTGGAGAGATGGTTTTGGTGCTGGTCATGCAATGCACTCCCGTCTTGTGATGGCCAGCCAGTGCATCAGTTGTGGTCTAAATAAGCCAAGACCCTAGCAGCATTTCAAGATATGATTTTTTAACTATTCAAAGAGCAAGCCTGAAATGCTGTGGTGGGAACTCACCTGACTGGCAGCTTAATGCTCTGTTCCAATGTCATTAACAGCTCAATGTGTTGCCGTTCATGTGGACAGACAGACTGTCCCACATGCTACATGCAAGGCCCTTGTTCGGACTTGGGAAAGGCACATCTGAAAGAAATACGGGCTCCTCGCAACTCCCAGGAGGTCAAACAAATTGATTTTACTGATACCCGGAACAATCATTCTTGGCAAACTCTTTGGGAAAGTACAGCTCTCTGGACTGGGGCTTGGTTCAAATACATATTGAAATACCAAAATTAGGAGTTTACTATTGCCTTTACAACTGAAATGGCAACTAGACTCTGGAAAACTCCTCATTTTTTATAACCTCTTAGATGCCACAGATGTTTTAGACTTGGAAACACTAAAAGAGAGAATTTTTAGAGCATAAATGATTTTTATTTTCATAGTCTTGAGCATTTTTCCACAGTCTTTTAATTCTTTACTGCTACCATGACTTTGCATAGCTCTATTTTACTGAATTTTTTTTGAGACATTTCAAAATATAAGGAAAGAAATAACTTTTGTAATTACTCTGATGTTATTGGACATCTTTATTGTCTTGTACACTAAAACCATATATTGTTTTGGAAACAGCTATAATATTTTGGAGGAAATGTTCTGGAGAAACAGAAACATGTTTGAAATGATTTATTGTGACTTCTTTTCCTCTTTGCTTTCCTATCTATTGTAATTACAGTATTGATTAACTCGGTATGATTAGTCCATTCCTAAGTGAACATAACCTGTTTTGACTGGTTAAATCAGCAATCAGGAAGTGTTTACTGATTTCTTTAGTATTTGGTACTCATTAGAAAGTAACCTATAGAAAAGTAATTTGGTGCTTCTGTAGACATAATGAATATGTGGGTTCTGTCATCTCACTTTAAACTTCATGTCCTTTCAGACAACTGACACAGTTCAGTGAATTCTGGATTAGTCATCGCTTTTTTTTTTTTGGACTACTGATGAATACAACCCTTAAAAAAGTGAAACATTAAAAAATATATTTGAGAGGCTCATATCAACTGATTTGATTTTTAGATTTATTTTACATTAAATTTCAATACTTTATTTGTCAGCACAGACATGATCTCTGTGACTTACAAAAATTGTATTTTAATAAATACGGAATAGAGACGTCCACCTATGAATGTCTTTCATTTTCCAGCTATTTTGTATAGTATTTTAAACTCTTTTAAGCATCATTGTATTTTTTTAAGGTACATCTAACTGCTGATATTTTTAGAACTCTTCACATAAACAGTGCTTTGCTAGTAATGTTTTCAAATCTGTGAAATTAAACACATTTATTGCAAGAATAATTCTGCCTAGACATAAACTAGCATATTTCCAGTGAAATATGTGGAGTTTTGCAAAAATGCATCAAGTAAAATGTTTCATAATTTGCATTCCATAATGTTAATACAGATTCCTTTGTCATGAAGTATTATCCAATTTCTAAAATTATTCTCATGACGAAAAACAAACACATTTTCCAGTCTATCCTTGGCTTAAGGAAGAGGAAGGCATAGACCGTTTGTTTATTTATTACTTGAAGTTCTTGTTAACTCTTAACATATTGCATTTGTTGTATATGTCATCATTATGTACGGAAATATGTAATAATGCCCCCAATCTCTCTTAAATCAAAATACTATTTAAGCTATTGAAAAATAAAAATCATATGAGAATAGAGTGTAGGTACCCATTTTATCTGAAGCCTGTTCTGTGGGAAGGCTTGGCTTTTTGCATCATCCAGCACAACTTCCTAATTCCTTGGAGACTTCCCTGTTAGTTTGTTTACGATGTTGGCCCAGAAGGCCTGTCTCTGTCCTTCCTGGATTGTTTTGATTTTCACATGTTTACCAATTGAGAAGTTACGGTGAGCTCACTAGAGAGATGGAGGTAGGACTCCCAGCTGAGTAACTGAAGCATCATCCTCAAAGCGTTGCTGCATATATGGTTCTCCGAGCTCACCGTGTTTACAGAAGCTGTGAAGTCTTGTAGCTGTGAATGCATCCTGTGCCCTACACGTGTGCACCGCATCAGTTACTGGTAATGGGAAAGGAGCAGCCCTTCTACACATCTCTCTCCTATCTCTCATGCTCAAGGAAATCTGGAACTCTCTTCAGTCCATGTTCATTTAACCCCAGGTTTTGGGCCAATACAAAAAGACATAGCAGTGCCCTATGACTAAGATCAGCACTCTGCTGTGGAAGGAGAACAGGAAGAAATAGCAGGTCCATGCCAGGAAGAGTGTATGTTCAAATAAGTGGAGGGATAAAGGCTGGCAACAGGGGGGGACAGGTGAACTGATTTGCCTATTTGGCCAATGGAGCTTGGGACTTCTTATCTGATACAGTATGAGTGTTTCAATAAATTAGGTTTGCATAGACCAGAATTTAAAGTTTCTTTAGAAACTATCATATCATAACTTCT
Organism: Burhinus oedicnemus; assembly: GCA_008921705.1. NCBI lineage: Eukaryota > Metazoa > Chordata > Aves > Charadriiformes > Burhinidae > Burhinus > Burhinus oedicnemus. The sequence goes on from VFFE01007706.1 coordinate 4,847,916, forward strand.
TGCTCATCATGACATTGGGACTACATAGAACTTTCTGACTAATTCAGTCCCGATTCACATTTCAGTACATGTTCTTCTATGACTGCTTAGCTCATCCCTGTATCTCACGGGGTTTTCAAGTAGCCTTCCTGTCTAGTCTGAGAAAAGCTGCATGTATTTTCAGCTGTTGTGTTCTTCACTTAAACACCTCATTATATTTCTAGTTTCATATTTTAAAATGACTTGTTAATCAAAAGTTACTTGTAAAGTTGTTTTAGTTTTAAATCGGGAATAACTTTTCACTGCAAAAAAAACAAAGAAAGAAAAAAGTAGATTCATGCCCATATCTGTAAGCACAATACCTAAATTAGCAATTCAAGATGTAGTCAGCTCACGCACTGAAATTAGGAAAGTTGCTGGCTTTTTTCCTTCTCCCTCCCCCTTTTTTTAGCCTCAGATCTTTTTCAAAGCTACAATAAATGGTTTTGCACAATGGCTGAGTCTTAATTTATTCCATCTGAATTATTTAGCATTCATTTATACAATATTGGAACATTTTATTTCCGAATATAACATTTATCATGGATTTTTTTCAAGGAGAAGCATATAAGTCTCAAGACAAAGTTATTTGTTACACAGTTTTTTCCATATTTAGCTTGATAAATCAGGCATTAGTGATTGGTTGTTATAGTAATACAGGCTGCAGGGGAGGTACAATATCAGATAACTTTGAGTTCTGTCAAAGCCCACGGTGTTCAGAGGACTCCTTTACAGAGTGTAAAAACAAGGTCAGTGTGCTAGCTATGTTGGGCCTTCGCTACAGGAGAACCCATGTAGCATAGAACAGATGCTCTAAGCGAGAATGACATTATACGTCTGCAAAGGTAAGGTTTCTTTCTGGTTTTAGACATTTCTTGAGACATTAGAATTTATTGAAATGCATATTGTTTCAAATGGCCAGGAAAGGAGATCAGCTGTTACAGTGGAAACAAGACAAATTCTGAAATAGATCAAAAAGGGAGCAGGAATATCTTCAGAAGAAAAAAGGAAAAGCAATCATGTATTTTTATAACGAAAAAGATGGGAACCTGTAATAGAACCTGTCTGCTGTATTCATGTAGCTCAAGGGAACCAAGGGAGAGATGGGACTGAACTTGTCCCACACTGGTGAGCAAATCAAATCCTAGTGCATTTTCATCAACTGTCAGAAACAGACAGATATTTCTTTGGGGCCAGGCAGGAAATTAGGCTATTAAGTTACAGCTTTTTCACAGAGCCCTTGTCATTCTCTTCTCCTATCCTACAGATGTTCTATCAAAGCAAGTCATTGTAACCATTTATCTTTCCAAACTTAAAATACTTTTTCCAGAACTAATTTTTTCCCTCAGTACTTGAGGTCTTTGTACTCTGTGTCTTGCTTCCCTGATCTTGTATGGATCTAAGATTAATTTGCACTAGCAAGGAGTTCAACAACAAAATCAATTTCAATTGGGTCAGGTGAGGTCACTCCCAGCTCAGTAGTGTGAGGAGAGAAACAGATTATTATCATTCTGAGAACACTACTACTTCAGTATGGAGGGGAAAAAAAAAAATGTCCATTAAAGACCTTTACAATAAATTTCATAACATTTGAAACAATGGATTTTTTTGGTTACTTTCTTCAACATTAACTTAGCCACCTATATATGAAAAACTTGCGCTATAAAAAGCTTTTGTATTCCTTAAGAAGAATGGAATATAATTTGTTAACTGACTGGTAGCATTTCACTAAAAATGTGGCACTGTCAAACTGATACAGCAATACCTTTGATAGGTCTCTTTATATCCTCAGCACGTAGCCAGTGTAAATTAAACAACAACATTCACTCTGTTAGGTATTCCATACACCGTATCACGAAAGGCCAGTTATAACAAGAACTTAAGTTACGCCTTTAAAGAAAAGACTTTAGATTAAAAAAATGTTTAAATGTTTAAAATTTAATTTACAAGGAAAGAAACCCATCCTATCTACAGAACCTGTTATTTAGTGTCTATCTTATCTCATAGCTTTGAAGGACAAAAAAAAAAAAAAGCAGCATCAGCTTAAAATGGTTAATAAACCATTAGTATTTAATATGAACTGAATTTCAATTATTTCTTCCATCAGATACAGAATATTAGTTAACAAAATGCTTTGGGTCTACCTGCAGCATGTGCCTGCCTGTTTATTCACACAGAATCATATTTTCAGGTGAGTTAGAGCTTTATGGTTCCCTTAGCTTCAGGACAGCTGTGCAAACCTGTGCTAGCTGAAGATCTGGCCCACAGAGGTGAAGAGGAAGGTAAAGCTGCTTGACTGAAATTGCTGGGCCATGTCTTTGTTTCTGCTTTGTGCATCTTAAATTTTTGTGTAATTTGAGCCGAAAAGTGACATGTATGATCTTAGGTTTTTTAAGTTATGTATTCTGCTCCCTGTTAAATAACATGCTTTTGAGTTAAAGGTTCCATATATTTATGTTGAATAGAAAACAGGAAGTGGAAGTACTTTAAGAAGATTCCTTTATGAAAATACAATTTTTCAAAAAAAGAAAAGAAAGCTATTGAAATAATTTCATTTGTGGTGTAGCAGCCCTGCCTTCAGGTGTTGACCTTAATCAGTTTCATTATATGCAAAAAGATTCAGATTTTCTGGGTCAATTTCTCCCCAAGTGTATTTTCCTTGAAATATGTGGAGTAACACCAGCAATGAATCTGGCCTAATGATCTTAAATTTCCTCCATTTCCTCTTTGTGTGATCAAAACACGGAAAATGAAATGATCCCACTAATCATCGTTTAGATAAAAAGATACTAGATATATGTTCCTTTACCTACAAGAGTTTGAATTAAATCCTCCATCAATACAGACATAATTTTACTCCTTTAGCAAGTATGGGTTTAGATGATTAACTACCTGAACATCATTGGAAAAAAACTAACCTGAAAAAGCCTATAGTTGAAGTTTATTTTATTGCAAAAGATAAAATCCTTTCTTCCCTTAGTCAGGGCCAGAGTTTTTAACAGGAGTTAAATAAGCTCTGGACTTTGTACCGGTAATAGACAAAGTTTCTTCCAACCAAATTTGCCTTCACTGCCACGTATTCAATGCTTAGCCAGATACTTCCGTTTCAAAATATCACTACTCAAACTATTTCATTGCACAGAGCATTGAAAATATATCCCTAAATGCTTTGGTATTTGGCAGTAACATGTTTTAGGCTTTACACTTGCATAAGGCTTTTAAATTTTCAAAGAGATGAGTGAAGACTCTCTGATTATTTTCTCATCGCTCTATGACCTAGCAGTAGTTCAGGATTAATCACTCAGTATTACAGATGAAAAAATGGACACAAAGAGTATAAAGGCTGGATCTGTACGCATAATTGCCAAATTGTCCTTTCAGGCCAAAATGGTTATTCCAGTGGTTCACAATACAGATATTCCTAAGTTTCCACTGTAAAATTATATAGGTCCTTAAAGTAAAAAACTTGAGCCTACCTACCACGGTGGGTCAGTGGGAATGCCTTGTCAGCATATAAAAGTGAGACAAGCATATAGCACTACTTCCAGAGAACACTTCTCCAGCCTATAGCCAGCTGTTACCTACGGGCTTCCTGAGAAAGCTTTTAATAGCCCTTATAAGGGCTCTTATAAAATGCAATTATATAATTTTATGTATATTATTTAAATTTTTATAATTTTATATAATTTATCTAAAATGTAATTGCATTTTAGACTGCTTAGTATAAAACTCACTCACTGGACATTGCACAATAGTATTTGTATTACACCTAGATTAACTGATATCTTCAATTGTGCCATTCTTCCTTCAGGGGCTGATCCAAAGGCCATTTGATGTTAGTTAGCTTTGGCTCAGATGCAGGAGAGATCATTGCAGCTCCTGTTACAGTTAACAAAAAGGATCCTCAGATTTTATTAGCTCTTAGATCACATCTACAAAGGTCACGTAACAATATTCTGGGGTAGGATACTGGTGGCAGAGGAGGTACTAAGGGGGTTTTGTGAGAAAATAAAGGATTTTTTAGGGGACTACTTAGAGCTGAAAGCTAGTGTTTAGTCTAGGTTCATATTAATCATCTGAGAGTAATCAGACAGTAGTCTGATGAGCATGAAGACAGGAATGTAAAATGAAATTTCTGAACAGGTCAGGAAGTGGTTACAATGATTGTGACTATTTGAGTGGCTGTTACACTAGCGTACCTGCTTTTTCAAAGCAGAGATCTACGTTAGAAGCACTCAGGGAGATCTTTGGGTCTCACTTGGCTTTACCCTGCTGGAATACAACTGGGTTCAGTAAAGCTATTCTTTATTTACGCTAGTGATCACAGATCAGATCAGATCAGCCTTGTATTTTCCAGCAAGGCATGAAACTGTAGACTTGATTATTTGTGAGCGAAGTACTACTTGGATGAATAAGCATGCTTACTAATGGCCTGGCTGAAATGGCTAAACACAGATGAGATAAATTCCATCCTGCTCGCTTAATTCTTGCTGTTTCAATTAGATGTGTTGTTCTTCTTGCTCTGTCTCAGCCCATTCTATTACTTTTCTTGTTTGTGGTCACACTACATTGCTGAGCAGACTATCCAGCTATCACTTTCTCTGCTCGAAATGAGAACAGAGCAAAAGATGATGGAGGTGACTTTTTAATATTAAGTTGATAAAGTATATAAAGCTCTTTTGCATGAAATGGACCGCAGAGTCACTAATAATAGCTGTACGTTTTTCAAGATATAGGGTCTACTACAGCTCTTGAATAAACGAATCTCTATTAACTTTAGATAATATTCATGAATTAACATGTTTCCACATAGTGAAGAAATTATGTTTCCATTGGAATACACTGGGAAAATGACATCCATTTCTTTGGGACTAAATTGCTTAACCCAATCCACCAATTACTATTTGCAGAAGAAATAATCTATTTATATTTTTATTAAAAGATTTCTGCACCCCAGCAGACATTTGTATTACTTTACTTTCAGAGCATGGCTTTATAAATTGATGACAAATACCCATGAAAGGATAGTGGAAAGGCATATTGAGGGGAATAATATGGTTAAGGGGAACACATCTTAGGGGAAATACACTTTGGGGATAGTTTTACAAAAATTTGACCCCAGGCACAGCAATAATGTAGACAGATTAATCTGTGTACAAGTGATCAAATCCATCTGCAATACTGTCTATTTCAGAAGAATTAAAAATCTGTGGGTGTTTCCGGTGATGGGAACTGATATCTATCCAGTTCTTAGATTTGAATTTGTAGTTTGTTTTTTCAGGATTAGTGTTTTATGGTTATTTAACGTGCACCATTTATATTATTTCCTGCTTTACCTTCTTCTCTTTATGCTGTGTTTTCATTTTCAATTTAATTGACAAATAATTGCAATTTTTTTAATTGATGCCTGATTTTTTTACCCATTCAAGCTGCTTTTACTTTTGTTTAATACCACTGAATTCTATGATCATGGATTAAAACAACTAACATAATAGATCTCTTGTTGCTATTGCTCGAGGCCTTGGATTCACCTCACTTAACTTTAGTAATCTTTAGTAATCTTATAAAGACACCAAAGTTAGAATTTCCATTAGCTATTCTAGAATCCATACAAAGAGACAGATGCATCCTGGGGAAGGTTAAACTGATTGATCTGGATGGTTGGAGTGGAATTTATGTATTTATACAAAGAGAATGAGAACAGACAAAAAAAGGGACATATTCTGGCTATGAATGATACAAAGTAAGAAGCTGGGAGGAACTACATACATAGATTATACACACAAAACCCATAAACTGTAATTTCAAAGAGACAGATAAAATATATACATTTTTCAGTTAAATGTATTAATATCTTAAGGCACAGTATTTTCAAAATTTTGCTTGCTGGAGAGATCACATGAGTGAGAAGCTGCCATAAGTTTAATGTTTGGGTTGCTACTACTTTGGAATGTTTGAAATGTCAGCTTCATTTCATATATAGTTGGTAATCAATGTTTTTCCATACATATGACAACTTCTGCAAGGAAATTATTGCAAAATTGCCAAAATGCATGCAAAAATAATTATTGCTTGAAATTAGAGAGGAATAGCAATGAGCTTTTAACATACTTCTTCATTTTTTATCTTGTCACCAGTATATATGATGAAAAATACTGATGAGATCAGTAATGTTAAAAAAAAATATGGTCTTACCTAAATGTCATGAAATATGGGCACAAAACACTAATATTAGTTTAATTTTAGATGTAGAAATCATTTGGATGTAATCAAACTATTCCTGTAAGTTTTGTCCATTTATGTACTTGAAATAACTAACTTTGAAGGCAAATTTGTGGCTGTGCCCACAGGGGTGTTTCTCTCCCTTCAAATGTTGTGTTTTCTCCAGTTGAACTCAGACAGCTGGCTTCCGCTGACCCGAATGTCAATTCTTATCATTGATATTTAGTAGCATTTCCTTTGCTGAGCTCTGACTCCAATCTCCTGACTACCTTATGAATTCACCTCCAACTCATCTGTTTCGTGTCACACCAATGGACTTTGAATGACCTTCTTAGGATTCTTATCCTTACAAAGCACTTGGCAGCCATCTCCTATGCTAATTTCCATCAACTTCAATTTCTACTTTTTTCTATTAGCAGCTTCCATAAGTGTCCTTCTCAGCTGATCCATGAAATCTCAGTGCAGCCAGTGACATTTGGTCTAGTATTATAGAATATTAGAGACAACCCCAGAGATCAAATCATCGTGACAGGCTAAATAAAGCATTTCAAAAATAACAATTGTTTAGCTAGAACCTTGTTGATATGATCCAGTCAAAGAGCCTGAAAACTTTGAGTCGAGGATGTTGCTTATAAGTTTAACTAATTTAAATTTATTATTTTTCTGTTCAAGTTGCTGATGCTGAGATTATTATTGTGCACTAATACCTTATTTTGACATTGAAGATATCGGATCCTTTCATCTTTGCAAGTTATTAATGGAAAATCGTTTTCTTGTAGATATAAAATTAATGCAAAAGGACAATATAAATTTTTTTTTGTCTTATGCTGGGTTGTTTTCTAGAATAATTTTCTTTTCTTTATGCAGCATATATAGATGGAGTGTATAAACTTATCTATATCTTTTTACCCTTGTAAGACTACTCAAATGACCAGTTTAAAACATAATAATTATTATTTAGGTTTTATAATCTTTGCTGTCTTTTACCGTTTCCTCTGGTTTGGCAAATAAAGCTAAAGAAGCTGTATATTTTGGATATTTGTGACTTCTGTTTTCTTTTTCTAAATCTTTCAGAAAAAGTAATTTTTTAATAACTTTAATCGGAGGTCCGAATTGACCTTTCATTGACTTTTGAATCTTAAATGGTGAACTATATTCAGAAAAAAATAATTCAAAATCTGACCCTGGACCTAGCTTGCTCCAATGTGTATCTTACACAAGCTTTAGAACAGAATCATAGAATCACAGAATCATTTAGTTTGGAAAAGACCTTTAAGATCATCTAGTTCAACCATCGACCCTACTCTACCAGGTCCGCCACTAAACCATGTCGCGAAGCACCACATCTACACGACTTTTAAACACATCTACAGATGGTGACTCAACCACCTCCCTGGGCAGCCTGTTCCAATGTTTGAGAACTCTTTCAGTGAAAAATTTTTTTCCTAATGTCCAGCCTAAACCTCCCCTTACGTTTGGCTTAAGGCAAAAGTCTGATATTCATGAGGTTTTGTTGACTTTCCCAGCTAGCTTGTCCACTCCTGCCAAAAATGTATCTCTTCACTCTTGCTGTTGCTGGATGCCATGTCAGTGCTCTCACTTTTCTCCTCCCCTCATTTCATGAAAAACCTCAGGGTCAGGGCCGGTTCCCATCAAAGATGCAGCTAATTGTGAAATATATGAAAGCAAAGTAAGAACTTAGACGAACCACCATCCCCTCCCCAACTCTATCTCACATAAAGGAGATAGGATACAAATCCAGTGCTCTTAAACGTTTGAGAAATGCCTGGTGCAAATCTTCCTAGAATTTCAAAGGACTGTTTTGTGATTGAGCTCTGAAAACCAGAGTAAAACCTGATTATTGGAAAGGGAGGCCAGAATCTTTTTTCCACCAGAAATTAACCCAGTACAGATCTCTGCCTCTTCAGTAACTTTTCCAAAGATGCGTGCCGCCTTCTTTCCACCTTGGTTTTGTTTAGTGGGGGGCACTGACATGGAAGGAAAGGGAGCAAACTATGGTTTGCTGGTGCCATCCTAGGCAGAGTGTTTCCGCAGCCTTATTTCTCCATTAAACCTTGACTTTGAGAGCTTTACACTACTTGACCTTCAGCTATCTGTCCCTGTATGTCACTGGGGAGTAGTGATAAACACAACTTAAGGACTAAGTCAGACCTAAAACTTCTACGAAACATACTGAGCAGCCAACTTAAACTTCAGTCTTCTGGTATATCTAGTTCAGTCTAAACACACTCAGAGACCTAAACTCAGGCTTAGTGTGGTTACATTTACACTGTATTTCATTAAATAGTTCACTCTGGTTTTCCTACTGAAGGCCTGAACTGAGACAGGTCTTTGACTAAAAACAATTAAGAAGAACTTGGACTGTTAGTCTACCAATGAGAAGAACAGACTTTTAAAGTGACAGCCTTAAACAGATCCTGCAGTGCCTAGCTAAATGTGCCTCCTAAATATCCACCTTTGTTTGCTACCCAAGGACTTTTACCTCATAGGCTTTTGACTAAGGCCTCATTTCAAGTGCTGTGGGGATATTTACTTGTCAAAAGCTACCTGTGTCCAGAATTTATTAACAGTAAAACAGTATTTTTTCTTCCTCTTAAACATTTAACCCCTTATGTAGCCAAGTTCAGCTGTGTACATGAATTCACCATTTTCATAAACAGGAAGCGTTGCTGTTAAAATGTTAATCTGCAAGAAAAAGACGGGAGCTTGTTCAGTATTACAGAGTTCAACTGAAGGCCAATAATCCAATATACGTATGTTGGGGGAGGGAGAGGGGAGGATAAGAAGGAAGAAACCTATCTTTCCCTGGAAAAGAAATAAAAATAGCAGCAAACGTTATCATTTTCAGATTGTTACTAGCAACAGAGAGACGTGATCCAAATAACAAGTGAATGACTGCATACACTGGTGCAAGATAAAGACCCCAGATAGGAATTTGATTAAGCATTATTATCAGTCACTGTACAGAGAATGGCAGGCAGGCAGCAGAGCATTCACTTTTCTGTCCATCTCTGCCTCTGGCTGACTGCTTATGAAGGTTGTCATAAAGGTAACCTGGAGATAAGACTGCACGTCAGATAGCAGTCATCATTTTTTCCATAAAGGGTCTCCTTAAACATTACTCTCATTGTTGCAGAGACAAAATTAGGCTGGCAGCTTAAACAGTTCTGCTTTTTTTGTTGTTTCATAGATTTTTGATTATTACCATTCCTCCTTCTAAAAATTGAGATTTGCAGCCTATGTAAGCTTCTTCACCCCAACACTACCATGTCACCTTCTGCCCACATAAAAAGAAAAACCTTGATGTTGGAGTGAGAAAATAGAGATACTTCTTCTCCACCATCCTTTGACTCCTTACGATTTGACTTTTTATCTAAATTTGGATTGTGGATAGCAATTTGGATTATGGATAGAATATTGAGTTATGATGCAGTCTTTTTCTGATGCAGGTGTAATGGGAAGGAGTAAAAGGTGTTGGTGAAAAATACATGGATCCATGTTTCCTCCACTTTCCAATGCATATATCTGTATATACTGTGAAGGATAAACAAATACAGATAAGGACAGAAGCAAATTGCATTCGTCCTGGAAAAAGGGGAAAGAGTAACCTGGGGTTTGTTTTGGGGAGAGTAATGCTACTCAGGTCTTGCCCTTCATTTGGATTGATCCTGCCATCAGAATATTTACAGGATATTTACAGCAATGTCTATAATCAAAGACAGCATAAATTCCTATTAATTTGGCATAAGAAAACTGGAAATAGTGAGAGTAAATGTTGTGCAGACATTTGCTCAGGATATGGCCAGCTCCAGGAAATTTTGTCCACTCTCCATCTTGTTACAAAACTTCTACTGGGCAGTGATGCAAATGAATGTTCTAAACTGAAGTAATGTCATCAGCCCGTTTCCTAGGCTAGTTCTGCTTCATTCAACTGCACCTCTGTTCATAGTAGCTGGAAATGGGAAAAGCAAGAGGACATAGATGAACTGATTATTTTAACTGGATGCAGATTGATGTGAGAACTGCTTAGTTTTGTCTGTGTTTGGCTGTTGCCTGTCGATTGCACATCGTGGTGTTCCCTGCTCTACTGTGATCTTTCTGTCTGCCTTTCCTGCCCTGTATTTCCCAATAGCTGATGACAAGAATCTTTCCAAATAAAAAGAAATGTGTTTATGGTAATTCCATATACAGTTAGAATATGCCTACCAAAAATGCTCCAAAACAATGCTTTGCAGATGTGCTCTGAGGAACAAATGCTTAACTTTATCATGTATGAAAACTGCAATCTTCTAATACATAAAGGATGACAACATCTCCAGAAAGTGTCTCAGCAGGAGAGGAGATTGTGCAAACACTCCCTCATCCAAACAAATGCTTCATGGCTCTGCAGGAAGTTGACATAAGGCTAATGGCTAATAATATAAGAAACTGAGCTCAACTAAACAAGCCAAGCAAGGTCTAATGCTATCTTCTGTCACACATAATATCAAAAGACTTCATTTTGACTTCATTTTAGTTTGAGCCAAAATATTTCCTCTTTAAGCTGTGATTGCCCATCTTACATCTGGAGCCATTTTGCAAAGCAGCCACTAACTTACAAGTTGCTACCTCCACAAGAAAACAGCCAGGTAGAGCAGTAAATTGCAGATTTATCCATTACATAATGTACATTTATCCACTCTTTGGGACACTGTTAATGAACTAATATCTGAAATTTTTTCTCAATATACTTATTTAAATATGACCAATAATGCAGATGAAAAATTGTAAAATAATAATATTTTCCAACAAAATGAACCACACACAACATGCTTACACATACATATGGACTGAAAATGCTTTTATAGCTTTCATAGCACCTTAGGATTCACCTGGTGAAGCACTAAACATTTCAGTCTTTCCATCGATCCCTCGCACATATAGAATCATAGAATCATAGAATCACCTAGATTGGAAGAAACCTTTAAGATCATCAAGTCCAACTATCAACCTAATACTGCCAAGTCCACCACTAAACCATGTCGCTACAGTGCTACATCTACACCTCTTTTAAATACCTCCAGGGACAGTGACTCAACCACTTCCCTGGGCAGCCTGTTCCAATGCCTGATAACCCTTTCAGTGAAGACATTTTTCCTAAGATCCAATCTAAACCTCCTCTGGCATAACTTGAGGCCATTTCCTCTCATCCTATTGCTTGTTACTTGGGAGAAGAGTCCGATCCCACCTCTCTACAACCTCCTTTCAGGTGGCTGTAGAGAGTGATAAGGTCTCCTCTCAGCCTCTTCTTCTCCAGACAAAAAAACCCAGTTCCTTCAGCCGCCCCTCATAAGACTTGTGCTCTAGAGCCCTCACCAGCTTTGTTGCCCTTCTCTGGACACACTCCAGCACCTCAATGTCTTTCTTGTAGTGAGGGGCCCAAAACTGAACACAGTATTCGAGGTGGAGCCTCACCAGTGCTGAGTACAGGGGGACGATCACTTCCTTAGTCCTGCTGCTACAGTATTCTTGATACAAGCCAGGATGCTATTGGCCTTCTTGGCCACCTGGGCACACGGCTGGCTCATATTCAGCTGGCTGTGAACCAACAGCCCCAGGTCCTTTTCTGCTTTCCAGCCACTCTTCCCCAGTCTGTAGGGCTGCATGGGGTTTTTGCGACCCAAGTGCAGGACCCAGCACTTGGCCTTGTTGAACCTCATACAGTTGGCCTTGGCCCAGCAATCCAGCCTGTCCAGATCCCTCTGTAAAGCCTCGCTACCTTCAAGCAGATCAACACTCCCACCTAACTTGGTGTCATCTGCAAACTTACTGAGGGTGCACTCGATCCCCTCATCCAGGTCATTGATAAAGATATTAAAGGGAACTGGCCCCAATACTGAGCCCTGGGGAACACCACTTGTGACTGGCCACCAACTGGATTTAACTCCATTCACCACCACTCTTTGGGCCTGGCCTTCCAGCCAGTTTTTGACCCAGTGAAGAGTACACCTATCCAAGCCATGAGCAGCGAGTTTCTCCAGGAGAATATTATAGGAAACCACGTCGAAGACTTCACTAAAGTCCAGACAGACAACATCCACAGCCTTTCCCTCATCCACTAAGCGAGTCAATCATATTCTCTTAGGAGAATAAGACCTTTATCATCATCCTGGTCCTAAAAATGCACTTCCATGCTTCATTTCTGGTACTTAAAGTTGTATGATTTGTCCTGAATAGTGCATCTGAGACAGATATGCATAGGAAAATCTAGGCTGGAAGGGGATCTTTTCAGGAGATGCCCAGACTAGCCTTCTTTGTTCAAAGCATAGTATCTAGGAAGACACACCAGGCCAGACAGTCAGCTCACAGAAATGAAAAGAAAAAAGTAACTATGATGGCTCTGTAGAGTTTTCTAGAATACAGCAAGAATCAGAAGTACAACTAATGTTTTAAATTCAGAGTTTATAGAAAATAGAATTTCATTTGGACTGTGAACTATGTCCTCTTTCCAGATGCCTCTGCTTATGCCAATTAACACCTTATATAGAAATGCCCTCTTTCAAGCACTAGGGGAAGATTCTGGGTAAGATACTGCTTACTTTCAGAAATAAAATCCCATATTGTCTACACGCTATGTGCTATTGCTGTATTTTCTGCAATTTTCATATATTCACAGATATCAGCATGGATTTCTCCACTGAAAAGGCACAATAGAAGGCAATTCAGAAATCAGTGAGTCATAGAGCGAATGCAGCTCAATAGTTTTTGTTTTCCTTTTGTTTCAGCCTAACGGGCACCAGTTTTATTTAAGTGGATTTATCACTTCTGTCACAACATTTGTGACAGTTGTAGTATTCTTGGAGAAACTGCTTTCACGTAGCTGTTGAAAGCTGTTCTTTTCCCTCACATGAGACCTAACCACCAGATTCTGGAACACAAGTTCTTCTGCAAATAACGCTCTTTGTAATGTCTCAGAAGGTTGTCCAGTGCTTCTTAAAAGAGTCCCCAGCAGTTGGTTTAATTAGTGGTGTTCATCAACTCCAAAAGATGTCTAAGATGTGTAAATTTAGCTGCTTTATCTCGCTATATGTGCATGTCATTCTGTACTGTGTAACTAATCAGAGTTAGGTTGCTTCACAAGCTGGGTGGCAGGTATCATGCCACTTGGGAGCTTGATGCATAACGGCCATGCATCGTTACGGGTTTCTTTTTTTCTTAAAATGTTATGAACCTTGACCTCATGTCAAGTTATTTGATTCTTGTAGGAAAAAAAGAAAAGAAAGACAATAATATTAGCTGTGGTGTTTTTACTAAATGTCAAGCTAAGTAAATATATTGCATCTTTCCAGAATCCTGCTCTATATTGTAATTTATCAGCATTCCCTACATTGTTCCACAGATTTGTATTATACTGCTGTGGTAACTTAATCATCTCTATGTACCACCACCAGTATCAAAAGGAAAAATCTGCAAAACTGCTTCTCCTTTTATTTATGTTTCTGTGTATAAATGGATAGTAGTTTTTAATACGGAGAAAATTATGAAGTCACGATTATTTTGATCATGGAAAGGAATAAAATTGATGGAAACCTGAAGAAGTTCAACAGGAGGAAAAGGCAGAAGCTTACTGAAACAGCCAGATTATTTGTGGTGAGTTCTGATAGCAGAGATCACAAAGGAGCTTTATAACACCTTCACTGCAAATTGACCTTATTCTCTATCATAATCTACTTAGGCTGATGAGGTTTCCACCTATCTTCAGGCACAAAATATAGTCATTCCTTTCTAGCTGATAATCAGCATGTTTATTACTCATTCTAGTCGCTTAAAGACAGTATTTTCAGAAATAGTCCTGCACTACTAAAGTCATCAGTGATATTGGAATAACAAGGGAATAACCTCAGTCTTTGCTATGGGAGCTTTTTAACAAATCTAGAAATGTTAATCATGTTCAGGGCATTGTCACTTTCAGGGAACAGAGATTACTTCCAGTGATGTGCCCAGAAGCAATCTATTTAGTTTTCTTTTCATATAAAGTTGGGAAATAATGAAGGTTTTATTAAATGAAACTTAATTCACCACAATAGGGACTTCAGATCTACCTGTTCCCACTACCAGGGGATGCAGTATAATTTAATAACAGTCTCTTTAGATTAGCTCTGTCTATTTGCATGTCACATTATTAACTGACTCCATGCCTTAGAGTGTAGAAGATTTCAGGGACTGCTGTCTCAGCCTTTTTTATTAAAAAAAAAAAAAATCCTATATTGATGATTTGTAAACTACATTATTACAGTAACAAAACTGTAGGATAAGAACAGCTAAAAGGGGTGATGTAAGCTTTCTGGCTGTGTTCCAAGGCACTAAGACTTAGTAGATTGCTAATGCTGTTCAGCAGTGGTGTGTTTTTCCTGCCACAGTGACAGCTGCTGAAAGATCTTCTATTATTATCTTCCTATTTTTTTAAGCATTAAAGTGTAATACTTTACTAGCCTATAATGTGATAGCAATCTGTGAATTACTGTGGCTGCATTTGTATGCTCAGCAACATCTGGTTTACAGGTGTGAATATGTGGATTTTGCTAATTAATATTTAGCGTCACAGTTTCTGAGTGAAGATGTAGAGATGGAAATAGAGAAATGTTCTTATCTATACAATGTTATTTCAGCTCCCTGGGAAATAAAAAAACAGGTAACACGTACTTGGGTTATTTTTTATTGTTGTTTTTACTGGCTACTTCTTTGGTTTGTTTTATTTTAACACCTCCATAATATCTCCCTAGTACCTAGCCAGGAGACATTTTGCTGAGGAGAGTTGTAAAGAGGTAGCTTAAATAAAGTGTTTTAATCGTATTTGCCAGCAAAGCTTTGTGATTTTTAATAAAAATTTCAGCTTACAATCTCAAGCACATAGTTAAGTAGCGTAATCGTGAATGACCATTCCTCAGCTGAGTGCCTGTCCTGGTCCATATGCATGCTCTCACTTTGTGCAGTACGCAGGACTTGGTGAGCCCTCTACACTTGCTGCAGGCCGAGACGGAGAATGGGAACCATTACTAAGGCCCAGCTCCTGCACTGTAATCCCATCCTGCTGCATGTTTTTCTGAGTCTGGTCCCTTCATGAACAGGAAATCTCTCCAGGCCTTTTCTCATTTTGATACCCTACCTCCTTTGATAAATAGTGTTTGAGAAGTTTTTAAAAGATGACATACTTCTAAGTTATAGGAAGGGATGAGGGAATTGAACACAGAAAATGGACCAAGAAGGAAACACTATCTTATATCCTCCCCTTGTGATTATTTTAAACTCCTCCATTCTCTTGCAAAAAATATATTAAAATTTGATCTTTTTTTTCATTTGGGTTTCTTTCTCTTTTTTCTTTTTTTTTTTCCCTGTAGCTGTCCTGTAGAACTTTAATAGAGTATCAGATTCCTACTGTGCATCTTTGTAGAATGATTTAGAAAAGCCACGAAACTCCGCTAAGAAATCTATGCCTTTTAAATACACTCCATTTAGTTATACACGTTTAGTCTATATTCAATTCTGTGAAGCAATATCCTTCAGTTCAGTATTCCTGAAGCTATGGAGAGTGACCTTACACCATAGACAGTATTTCTGGGATTTATAGCTATAAAGGTTGAAAATGGGAAATTTATTGTCCACAGAAGCCAATTAATAATTTATTGTAGTTTTTCCCTAAACTTTCCACAAGTGGTCAAACTTCTCTCAGGTCAGTCTATGAAAAACAGAATAAAGCCTCTGCTCTACAGACTTCAGAATCCAAAAGAATACATTTCAGATATCTTCTCTTTATCAGGTACTGAAGTCCACAAAGTCCCACAGATAGCTCCAACACACTTAAATATACACTAAACAAGGAATCTGGTTCTCTCTACTTTGACTTTTTCCCCATAAACCCACATGGAGAAATGGATGAACATTCTTCAGGACTGTAAGCTCTTTAGGGTTCATAATCATAGAATCATAGAATCACCTATATTGGAAGAAACCTTTAAGATCATCGAGTCCAACCATCAACCTAACACTGCCAAGTCCACCACTAAACCATGTCGCTACAGTGCTACATCTACACCTCTTTTAAATACCTCCAGGGACAGTGACTCAACCACTTCCCTGGGCAGCCTGTTCCAATGCCTGATAACCCTTTCAGTGAAGACATTTTTCCTAAGA
Organism: Burhinus oedicnemus; assembly: GCA_008921705.1. Taxonomy (NCBI): domain Eukaryota; kingdom Metazoa; phylum Chordata; class Aves; order Charadriiformes; family Burhinidae; genus Burhinus; species Burhinus oedicnemus. The sequence continues at coordinate 4,864,347 of VFFE01007706.1, forward strand.
TCCAATCTAAACCTCCTCTGGCATAACTTGAGGCCATTTCCTCTCATCCTATTGCTTGTTACTTGGGAGAAGAGTCCGATCCCACCTCTCTACAACCTCCTTTCAGGTGGCTGTAGAGAGTGATAAGGTCTCCTCTCAGCCTCTTCTTCTCCAGACAAAAAAACCCAGTTCCTTCAGCCGCCCCTCATAAGACTTGTGCTCTAGACCCCTCACCAGCTTTGTTGCCCTTCTCTGGACACACTCCAGCACCTCAATGTCTTTCTTGTAGTGAGGGGCCCAAAACTGAACACAGTATTCGAGGTGGAGCCTCACCAGTGCTGAGTACAGGGGGACGATCACTTCCTTAGTCCTGCTGCTACAGTATTCTTGATACAAGCCAGGATGCTATTGGCCTTCTTGGCCACCTGGGCACACGGCTGGCTCATATTCAGCTGGCTGTGAACCAACAGCCCCAGGTCCTTTTCTGCTTTCCAGCCACTCTTCCCCAGGTCTGTAGGGCTGCATGGGGTTTTTGCGACCCAAGTGCAGGACCCGGCACTTGGCCTTGTTGAACCTCATACAGTTGGCCTTGGCCCAGCAATCCAGCCTGTCCAGATCCCTCTGTAAAGCCTCGCTACCTTCAAGCAGATCAACACTCCCACCTAACTTGGTGTCATCTGCAAACTTACTGAGGGTGCACTCGATCCCCTCATCCAGGTCATTGATAAAGATATTAAAGAGAACTGGCCCCAATACTGAGCCCTGGGGAACACCACTTGTGACTGGCCACCAACTGGATTTAACTCCATTCACCACCACTCTTTGGGCCTGGCCTTCCAGCCAGTTTTTGACCCAGTGAAGAGTACACCTATCCAAGCCATGAGCAGTGAGTTTCTCCAGGAGAATGCTGTCGGAAATGGTGTCAAAGGCTTTACTAAAGCCCAGGTAAACACCATGCACAGCTAGTCATATTCTATAAAACAAATGAATTTTCTAGAAGATTAACAAACTGTTTTGAATCAAGTAAAGATTTACCTTCTCCAGATAAGTACCTTTGTCTTCACTGGCTGTCTGCAGGCATTCCCTCTTCCTATGCAATCCATTCCTAGGGCCTCTCTTAACTAGCCCTCTCATATGGTGTACACACCTGGTTCCTTTCTAAGTTCTCTACTTTGTGACTATCAAGTGCTTGAATAAAGTTTGATTCTATCCTGGGCGTTGTGGTCTGTGGGAAAACTGGGAGGTGAGACAGTTAAATCATCATGGCAGAGGGAAGCTGAAAATCGACTGGATTTTGAGATGATGAGATAAATACTAAAGAAGTGTTCAAGTGAGGGAGTCAAACTGCCTGCAAGCTCAGTCTCCAAGTTAGGCACTGGAATGCCTAAAAAATTAGGCATCTGTCTTAGCAAGATTATTCAGCATGACATATGGAGAGATACTTAAGCAAATCAGATTTCTGGCTCCCTAGCAAGGGTAATTCAGGATTTCAGCACAGTGAGAATGGGCTTCTCTAGGTCTTAATCCAGGGAGGACTGGATCCCAGGGTCCCTCTGACCTCTCACTGCTTTTCAGATTTGATGTGGATTTCCACTGCCATCTCCATTCACATCCTCAGAAGAGGCAGCTGGCTAAGATCACAGTCCCACAGGCATTGCTATTGAATTGATGAGCTACTGGATCACTCAAATGTGAAAGTTTGAGCAGGCATGGGCGCTTGGCTGTTAGGTGGTGCATTAGCTAGAATATACAGTATGTAATTTATTCCAGATTTACGCTGTCATCCTGATTTTACAAACTATGAGAAGACATATGCTAAATTATCTAGCACAAAATTAGTGCTACAGATGAAAAATACGGGATTTGACATAAAGTCTGACAGTACAAAGATGGTCAAACAATTTTTTACACAGACTTGAACAAGAGTGACCTTACAACAAGTGTCATATGACTGCAGCATTTTTAACCTGGTGCTACAAGCAATAGCTCCAGATTTAACACACCATCAAACTATGACTTCAACAGAATTCTCTCTTTGTGTGAGATACTGCTGGCCAAAGTGCATCTGACTCTGTAATCTAGTTTTTGGGACAATTGGACAGGGAGAGGCATACCCAATCTTTTCCATTTTCTATCATTTCTGGTTTCTGGAGTGCTGGGAGTTATTTTACTTACTTTGTCTTAGAGGTATATTGCTTTTATAGGCAGCCATTTTAATAATAATAATAATAATAGTTAAACTAATCAAAGAGGAAAAAAAATCACTTCTGGTTATATATTTATGTAGTCTTCCACTGCATGAGATTATAATTAAATTTGCAAATAATTTGTAGGTTTTTTTTAAAGAAAAGGCATTAATCCAAAATAAATCAATTGCAGCCTCCATGCCCAAAAGACACAGTAGGTGACATTCTTCTCAATAATCTCCTGTTATGAAGTCAACCCCATCAAGTCTGACCTTCTTGCATCATGATCAGCTCTGCTAGAGTCTTGTTAACTGGTAGCAGAATCCTGTTCTGTATAAGGAGCCCATTCAAATGAGATACCTACTGCTGCAGTCCACCATGTTTCTTAAATTAAGGAATATTCAGATGAGAGCCTTACTTGACCAAAACTGCAGTCATGATACAATGAACAGAGAACTTGTCACAAGTAGGTAGTCTGTACTAAAATAACAGGTTGGCTGGTATTTCAAAGCCACCCTGATTTTCAAGCTTTAAGTTCTTGTTCATGCAAATTGCTTCCATAGTCTTTCTTTCCATCAGCAGCGATAGCAGAAAGTGTTTGATAGTAGAATGCGTTCAGTATCAGTTAGGCTTAAACTTCAAGTGCAGTATGAGAGACTATTTCATAACCCTATTTGGAAGAAAAAATGGATGTGTGTGAAGCTATTATTAATTCAACATTCAATTTGAATCAAAGGCAATGAAGAGCCATAATGTTTTAAATAGAAAAAAATCCCACTGTTCTGACATTGCTGAGATGTTTTCAGCCAAAAAAAAAAAAAAAGTTGTATTTCTTTTCATTTTATTACTGTTTTCATAGATTTAAGAGAAGGGAGTGGTAAGCAGGAAGGGAGGAAAGGACATGTTTTTTAGTGTGTTTGCTTTGAAATCAGAAACATTAAATCACAGAACAAAAGAAAATATGTAAGCTATAATGTGTAAAGGCTGAAATACCATATGACTGGTAAAGAAGAGTAGAAGGGAACTTAGTGCATCTCCACAGTTGACAAATGAAAATTATAGCCATGAAATGGAAAGTAGATAAAAGACAGAGAGCTGCTAATAGCAAACATGCAGAGCTGACATTTCTTCCAACATGACATGCAAAGAACAGACAAGAGTACTAAACAACAACAAAAAAATTCTTAGTTATATATTTTTGGTATTTTCTTCCAGGCTGACACCTTTTCACCACTGTCAAAAACCAATGAGAAGGCAACCTTGCAAAATACCAGATTTTCCTAAGACATAGTGAATACTCATGACCTTTCAGGACAGCTTTCACAACTTGTTAAAATGAGTCTAGAGACACAAACATGAAAGGGGATGGGGGAAGGCACTGACTTACCCTTCCCAATTTATCCTTGATAGTCGAGATAAAACAATCTAAACATTGTCTTCTAAGTCACTAATGAAAACAAGACTTGTTCATTAGAAAGCTCTTCAGGCTGAGTTCTTTAACAACCTCTATCATTATCATATCTTAGTGCCCCATAATTTGTAATGTGTTTATCCTTTATGTCTTGCCCCAAGGGAGAGAAATGTTATGTCCCATCTGTGTGCATGGAAAAGGGAAGTACAGAAAAGACAAAACTGTTTTGTCCTCAGTTTTGTTGCCTAAATCTCACATAACTTCTGATTTCAGTAAGAATCTAAATATCTTTAAATAGCTGACCTGAAACAATTTGCCTAGTATCATACAGGATGCTTATAGTTAAGTTGTAAGTACTATGTGATCCTTAAAAATGAACACTGACCATAAGGTTCACTGTAATCAAAAGTTCACCTGAAGCTGGTGATCAAGACACAGATGTTGCATAGCTATGATTGTAACACAGTCAGCCTCCACCACCACTGTTGAAGATGGCCCAAGTCTTTCAAGGAATGAGAAATTTATCGTTCCAGGAAGTCAGGGAGTGAACATGCAAGAAAGAACTTGATTTGCTAACCACATCAAAGAAATTACTTGACTATGACAGAAGGGAAGCTTGAAGAATATTTGCTCCAGAGTCTGTTTATGCTTTTCACAGTAAAGAAAAAAAACCATCAGATATGGTGCAAAAGCAGCAGAAACAGAGACAAGAACCCAGGGCTACCCTTCTGCATGGAAAGAGTACTACTGTAAACTTGCAGTTTGTCTTCCTGTTGCTGTCCTGGCTACGCAGTGGTTCAGGCTGTGAAGATGGAAAAAGTCTAATTCTAGTTTAAAAGCTTCAATGAAGATTAGAAATTCCACTTTAACAGCTAAAAGCTGAGCTTTTGGCTTGTGTTATACTCAGCATTCTTCTACCTGTCTGTGAATTGCTGAGTTTGACTAAATTCTGCTCATTCTAACAGTGTTAAGTCCACTGGCTATCTTTTTTTCTTTTTTTAATTATCATTTATCTTTACTGGAGCAACATCTGGGAATAAACTTAGCATATCCATTATTGCAATTACTTTACATGACAGAAAGGTCCTGAAGCAAAGAACCCATAATTTATGTTCTGCAATGTATTAGAATGCATGTTCATTCTATGGACATACACAATATGTATTTCAGATTATTAGCACAGCTATTAACTGTTTTCTCTCCTCTGAACAAGCTAAATCTTACCCCAAATTAAGTTCTACTAAACAGCAGATATGTTAGTTATGAAGTGCTGCAGAATTGTAACCCCCCAAAGCTATTCAGCACTATTGTTGGCAGGTTTCTTTTGTGAAAAACAGCCCAATGCTCAGAACCTCTGATTGAGGAAAGAACCACATGACTGTGAGGCTACCTGGGAAGCAACACAGGACGGAGTTGGTGGAGATGGCATAACATTTGGGGCCTGTAATACAAGGGAAAAGCTCCAAAGACGTAAGGCAAGAAGAAGAGACATGGGTATTATAGCACTGAAGAACCCTCAGTGCTATCAGTCTCTTTTTAAAGATTTTATATTTTAAAAAGTCTTAAGGGAGAAATTTTAAAAATTTGCTTTGATCCTGAATAGAGAGAAAGGATTAAGAATGAAGGAACTCGTGATCTGGGAAGGGCAAACGATAACTAACTCAGTCTCGTGAGGGAGAAGGTTCACTGAGTTATTCATTTGTGTCAGTCAATCACCTCACAATCATTACATTCAATATGAAGTAATGGTTAAGATTAATTCCTCAGAAAACTTTGTCAGCCTCAAATTACTTATATCTCATCTACATTTAGTTTGGATGGATCTTTTGCAGCCAGATGTTAATCATATGGTTCTATGAAGGAGGCATAAAACTAACAATTACCTGCATTGCTGTTGACAGCAAAATTCACGGCTTATGATTTTCTGAATGGAGTTAATCTATTTTTTGAATAGGATGAGAGAATGCTACTGGAAGTGAGGTGAGCACTACTAAGACAGAAAAGTGATTCCTGATCAAGCCTTCCAGAGGATATTTCAGGGAGAAGATATGAACAAGCTATATGTTGATTTATCTTACAGCTGCCAGTCTTGAGACTTCTGTACTAAACATGTCACTTTGTTCTCTATTTTATTAAAATGGTAAAGCTTTTGCAATACAAGCTGTGCTTTAAAGGGGTGGAGGGGGGAAGCCTTCCATGCTTATGCTTTGGAGCTTTTGTAATAGTGCATATTGAACTGAAGCAAAAGATAACACCTGCTTCAGAGTACAGTAGGCTGGAGAAAAACTTGCTGAACAATTTTGAAAAGTAGATTGCTACAAAAATCTTTAGGATCAGCCAACGGTAGAGAATCCAACACTAACCTGAAAAGCATGGAGGCACATAGCTTTTTACGATGAGAAGCATCTAACGTGACTTGAGATATTTCTATGTAAAATTCTACCTTTAAGCTTCACTTATTGTCTGCAGAGACCAACTAGAGATCAGTTCACCTGAATCCCACTTTGCATGTGACTGATTTTTACCACTAATTGCAAAGTACTTAATCAGTTCTGGTATAGATATGTAAGTTGTAACCTTCTCAGTCTGGACAGATGTCAGTTGCTGCAGAGTGCAGAATCATGTTGAGAAAACGGTACTCATATAGTATCTGATTTGTTAGCAGTGAAAAGCATATTAAAAACATTTGAGTATTTATGCTAACATTTTAACATATGTAACTAAAGTAAGTTTTTAAAAGGTTCCATAGACTGCCCAGGGCTTGATAAGTGAGAGATCAGATGTTGATACCTTAAAAGGAAAACCTGTCCACATATTTCATTGTTACTAGTGTGCTCTAGTCTGAACCCATTTTGGTTTGCACAACAGTCTGAAACAAAAGTTAGAGGTTTACTTGAGGCCTTCCTGATAAAGCGATGTTTAAAGCATATGCTCCTTTGCAATGTAAAAAGAAGTTTTCATCCTCTGGGTATGTTTTTTTCCAGAAAATGTGTGTGAAACTGAGGAGAGGCAGCAGAGAATGACTGCAAATGTGTATGTCAGTGCAACGAACAATTCCACAAAGCAGACTCAATTCAGGACAGTAATAGATTGACCTGTTAGATGACCTGGCTTCAGAAGAAAACAGACAGGCTGTCAGGTACCTATAAAATAGGCAGAAATAGGCAGTTCATTCAAAATGGGAAAGGAAAGTGTTTCTATCTGCAGCTCCTAGATAGTTGTCATCACTGGTAACTTCGCTCCCTTAATTTTCTGCAGTCCATTGGAGAGTACTGAAAAAGCATAGTGAGATATTGAATGTGGGAAGAGGTGATAATACCTTGAAAGATTAGGTAAGGCAGAGAAACTTCCATAGAAAAAACGATAGCAGAAATCAACAGGACAATAAGTGAACTCAACAAGAATTTAAAAAATCTAAATTTGTATGATTTTAGTAACAAAATCATATTACAAGATTGAAGTGAATGACTGCAGAGAAGGAATTTTTATTTTCAGATTCAAGAAATCACAGCTGTTCTACAGGTTCCCCCTGATTAAAAGATGAGAAGGAGAATAGACCTCACTTCTCACACATTAAATCTCACGTGGAAAGGGAGAGATAATTTGTAAAGTATTTGCAGTACTAAGAACTGTAACCCCTGCCAAGATTAAAAGAATGAAACTGAGAAGTCGCTAATGTTTTGTAGCTCTCAAAATACATGGATAGAAGCTCATTTTCAAGCCTATTTCAAGCTAGGTGGAAGAAAGGAAGAAAAATTTTTCTATACTAATGATCACATAGATCTTTCCCATCTCTAGTTGTGTGACTTGATGCTTTATCATAATGAAGTTATGATAAATGAGAAGGAGAAGTAGGAAATATAGTAGTTAAGTGTCAGCTGCATGGAGTGAGCCCAATAGCGCAGTATGCTAATGATAAAACAATTTTCACGAGAATTTTGGCTGCTACCACAAACATAGCATTGCTATTTAATAGGTGTCCTAAGAGGAGAAAACTTTGTTGGTGTTTGACACTAATGAAAATTCTGTTCTAAAAATCTGACATAAAATAATCAGTTCCTTACCCTAGGAGACAGGAGTGCATGTGGGCATCGGATTGCACAGTGATGTTGCTACCGAACCATAGCACTGGAGACTGTTCTTCAGCAGTCAGCTTTTTTGGACACGAAGCCACACCAGGGTAGTACAATCCTGATTGCTATGGGACATAGAAAAAGAAGAAAACAAGAATCATGAACAGAAAGGTATTGACCTAAATCTGAACAACCTTATATTGTGGTTCCCTGGATATGTATGTTTGCATATAAACACACACATGTTTAAGGGTACGTCTATATAAACATAGAGACCTACTCTGAAGTTTGGCAATATTTTACAGGTGAGTAAACACTGCAGATTTCTTGCCTTAAGGAAATAGCGTACAAGTTGATATATAGCTAAATTATCTGAATGTAATTAGGGTAATATGTAAATGGGTAAATGTCGACACAATAAGTAACTATTCTCTTGCTGGTACTGGCACAGTACATATTGATCAAGCAGTTCTAAAAATAAGCAAGTTGTTAATTTGATTTTTTTCCTTCCTAACATCTTGCTTTTGACTACAGAATTACAGTCCTATTCTTGCACTCTTCTGAAAAGTAAGATAATAGTATGCCCTCTGGAACAGAATGATGCTAACGTTGCCTTTAAAGGCTTTAAAGTTATACCTTTGTTTATCATGTTTTCAACACATTTTAAATACTGACTTTAAATGCTGCTCCAGCACACTTGTAAAATAAGGAAATTATAGAATTTGTAGTTTAAATGTGAAGACTCTGCCAAACTTTCTATGACCAGTTTGGGGAAAATTCATGGTGACTTGTAGAAAACCACCATCAAATAGTACACAGTGGGCCTTACCCTTGTTACTTCCAGTCTCAGAGTGATGATGGTGGACTAGAATCTACGATATAACACAGACTACAGTAACATCTGCATTTCTCAGGCCAGCTTCACTTGTTTCTCCCCCAGAGCTGTAAAAAGGCAGGACAAAAATTGTTCTGGAAACCCCTTTCTTTTTTTTTGACTCGTTCCTAGAGCTCATTTTATATCAGAAGTTGAATGATTCCTGGTGTTTTAACAATCCCAGCATAGGATTCAATAGCAGTAAGCTCTTACAGAAGACCAGGGATAGCCTCTGTCTTATACTATCCGAGTAATGATGCCACTTAAAATCAAGATTCACCTTCTGGAAAGGGGAGGGTCTGTTCAAGAATTCAGCTTACTTGTCAGTTCCACACAAAGTACAGTATTTTAGCTGCCGATAAAAGTTATGTTTTGTGTGGGGACCCAGATAATGTAAGATATTGTAGCAGACACTAATTAAAATGAACTCTGAGGGTAGCTTTTTTACAATGTCTCGTGCCATGGTTCACTGAAAAAATGACTGAATTTGGATAAACAGACAAAGGATCTGGCTCTCTGAGGTCAGATGAAAGGTTTGAATTAAATCAGTGTCTTTACTAATTTTGAACATTGCCTAAAACAATCTTCCTCTGTGATATTTACAGGAGCTGATAATACTAAATATGATACTGAGCTGTGAGGTTCTTACTTTCATTTTTACGGAAACTGAACAGAGATGTTGTCGCGGTTTGGCCTCAGCTGACAACAGAGAACCACGCAGCCGCTCGCTCAACCCCCGAGGGCGGTGGGGGAAAATGGGAAGAAAGAGGCAAAACCGGTGGGTTGAGATAAAAGGCAGTTTAACACAACAGCAAACGAAAGAGGGAAACAACAACAATAACAGTGATGGAGGTATGTACACACAGGGTTACTGTACCGACGCTCACCGACCGGACTGCGCAGCCCCAGCCCGCTCCCGAACCGCGCCTTCCTCCTCCTCCTCCTCCCGGCCAGCTCCCCCTATGGACTGGGCGTGGTGTCATGTGGTATGGAATACCTGTGTCCCGGGCCAGAAAATTAACCCTATCCCCGCCGGAACCAGGACAGATGTTCAAAAGAATCCAGTCCTGCCAGTCAAGGTAAGGACCAGCAGATGGATACACCTACAGACGATGTGCTTCTGAAGTGCTTGTGGGTGCAGAATGTTATATCCCATCACAGAGCAGAAGTGAAAGTCACAAGCACCCAACACAAAAAACCAGAATGTCACTGATCCAGTAATTAACGATTAATTTTTAAACTTTGGAAATTCAGCAAATTTATTGCAATGCTTTCCATCAAAAGCAGGTTTTTGGCTTACTTTTCACATCCTATGGCACAGCAATATGAATATGAGCCAGCACATTTAATTGCCCTTGAAAAGTAACCTCTGGTAATAGAAATTATTCCCACCCTCAGATACTTTTCCTCTGAGTTCATTTGGGCTAATACACATATGACAAAATCCCAGTGTGCCACTCCCTTGAATTTCCTTAACATCTGACCTCACACAGCTGTTTGTTATTAAGAGACATTTGCCACTGCTGTGCATGTTACCATACACTGTCTCTATAATCAACATATTTTTATCCCAAATACCTGAATTTACAAATAAGCTAGAAATGAATGCCTTGCATCAGCTTTAATTTTATAACGCAGTGACCCATTCTACCACTGTGTAATAACAGGTCCCACTGTGACAATTAAAACAAATCACCCTACAGAATATGCCATTAGATACATTCATGCCTCATCAGTAACTGAAGTGTCTTTTATAATATTTTTCAAAGAAAGGTATATAACTTCAGCCCAGTTTCCCCAAAGCACAAAATGATTTATAACAAATCTCCCATCTTCTCGATTTACTATGAAAATGAAATACAGATGAAATGAAATAAAAACTTTAATTAAGACTAAAATAGCTGTTGGCCACTAAATAAAACAAAAGTATGTAGATAATTTTGATCCAATAACAATTGATCTAAAATGAAACTAAGTTCCCAGACACCACTGCAGCTATTATTTCTTAGCTCCTCTATTTTGAACAAACTAGAACTAGCAAGAAGTGGAAAAATGAATTCTTCTAGCTCATATTACATGCTGATAATTTCACCTAATTTGCGAACCTCTTTTACAATGTATTAGATCTCAGCCAATCAGGTGACATTACTACGACCATCAGAACAGCACACAGTTTACTCCAGGCCTAATCCCATCTCTGTGAGTGGTGGTGTGCATGTAGCAAAAGTACTACAAGACTAACAACAGTACTGTCAACTTGTTGGTGCTTTTTAAGAGGGGTTAAACTATTTCTCTGCCAGATCTTTACATTCTTGCTGCTGGGAGCACTTGGAATTAAAGTGGTGTAAGTGAACAACATTTTCATTTGTATATTTTAGTAAGCTGCTTCCAAACTCTTTTTCTGTTCCCGAGTGGGTAGGACACTTACGGTTGAGATTCATCTCATTAACTTTAGACATCTGCAGTGTAGACATCTACATCTGAACTAGTCACTTGAGACTTACTTTGCAGTCAACTGAGAGATATAAACACTTTTAAAGGGGGATTCAGCTGACCTATTTGAGTCACTTGGTAGCAGGGCACCCATTAAAATAACCAGTTCACGATTAGATGAGTACATTTAGGTGTCTACGCTTGGTCAGATGAATCCCACTGAGAGTTCAAGACCTATATCTAGGTGCTTTTGTAAATTGGTCAGCGGGGAGAAGAAGAGATGTTTTGCTCCCCTGCATCCTGTAACTTGCAAACTCAAGCTGTGCACTGTATCTTTTGGCTTTTTTTGTTTACCTGAAACCCATACCATGCCAGTAAGTAATGGAGTACTTGCTCAATAGAATGGTCCCTGGAGTGACCCAAAGATAAGTTTGCCTGTTGTCTTCACAGGACAATATTGAAGCCTGAGAGGATTTTCCTGGCCTGTCTCTACTGTTCCATGAGATGGTTCCTGAGAGCCATCCCACTTACAGACAAGCAAGTACAGGCTAAGCAAGTACAGCACAGTTTGCAAGTACAAGTGAAATCACACCTGTATTTCCTACACTCTGGAATCTCGTGGCTTGAACACATAACATGCAAGCCATGAACTCCCAGGGCATATCCCTTCCAACTCTTGGCTCATCTGTCTTGTACGCAGCTCATGTCCCTGCTGTCCCACGTAAGAGACCTACCTGGCTCTCAGCACTGCTCTCCAATGCCTTGTACTGCAGGAAAAGGGAGGAGGAGGAGGCCAGAACCAGGATAAATATGTTAGCTCTTAATTGGAGTTATCGAATCACATAATCCACAACCAATGTCACTGCCTGTCTCCCCTGCTACAGCTCTACTGGATATGACAGGTTTTCTAAATAAACCCTCCCACTGAAGAAAAATGGCATTACAGTCTTTGTCTTTAATTAGGCTTTCCTGATTGGACTGGATTTCCTTGCCTTCCTGTGTACAAAGCACTACAGGCGATGCTGCAAAGACTGAAAGGAAAGTAAGTCAAAACTGACACTTTTCCCCTTTTCACATCTGTGCATCTCTTGCTCTTCCTAAAAAAAACCAAACTAATGGGTAGTCTAATGCTGTTGATGACCTAACTAATAACTGGATTTACATTTCTGTACCTTTGGATGGATTCATTTAATTCCTTTTAAAACTCTGATTTTTACTGCAGATAAGCCATCAGTGTGCTTAACAGGATATTAAAAGTAGAAAGCAAATGTAGAATAACAGGTTCATTAGACAACACTTTTTCCAAATGTGAAAGCTGAGCACCAGATGCCGTTTTGCATAATAAAAGCAGTCAATGATTAGCCCTTAGAGGTCTGTGATCCCTGAATAATAACCCATTTTTCAACCTTGTCTTACCCTAAATTTTCAGCTTTAAGACTAGTCCATTTTAATAATCACATAAACAAAATGTGACTTGTAATTCCTAATGCTGTTTTAAAATTAAGTGTGATTTTTCCAGAATTATTCAAAACGGAAAAAAATCCTACAGCAACCAACCATTTATAGGAATAATAAAAACTTAGGACACACCCAAAAAATCAAAAATAGGAATAAAATCTCTAAGTGAAAGGAAAACACATGGATGTTGGGCCACACCAGCTGGTAGAAGTCCAGAGAGAATTCAGAATACACAAGCAGTGTCAGGCTCTCCTGACACTGAATTCCTGGCTTTGAGTCCTAGTGAAGAAAAATGGAGAATCCAGTTCTTTATCTCCAGGGAAGATGCTATATAATCATTATCCTCCCTGCGCTCAAAAGGGGGGGGGAGTTTAGGCATATGTGCTACTGATTTCTTTGAAGAATGGCGGCTTTCTAATCTTTTCACCAGCTTTGAGTTTGGGAGTGGGGAACAGCAGACATGGCATGATCAAATCTGGATGATTTGGCTTTTAGCACTTATATCAGCTACTGAACCTACCCAGGTCCATCTGCTGTTCATGGATGCTTCTTCCACAGCAGACCTCTATTTGACTCTTCTGTATGAGGACAAAAGTGAGACTCCCCACCATAAGTGGGGAAATTGTGCCTGTCTTCAAAAAGAGTGAAGCAATAGAATGAGTGCAAGGGAAAATTGTCACAAAGGTTAAAAAAACCCCAGCCTTCACGACCTGGAAGTTGCTGGGATACATCTGTGAAGAACTTTTATTTTAAAGTCAATATGTCTTGTTTGCCATTTCTAATGAACACTGCTCATTTCAGACTGATGCCATGCAAGACGAACATTGTACAAACAAAGACGGCAGAGCACAAACTCATGGCCCAGGAGGACCCTATTATGCTATCCTTTCAAGCTTCTGCAGTTACAAGAAGTAAAGGTTCAGTGCAATTATGGACAAACAGAAACATACTGCAGCAACAGATTTGGTACAATCATTTGAAAGCCAGTAAGTATTTTTGTTTTAGTGACAGTTATCTGTAGTCTGTTGTGTCTGCAAGCTGGTGGCAAGACACTAGAACAAACTTACCAGCCCATCTGGTGCCTGGAATGAAGTGTTTCATGTTATTACAGCCAAGGCTGAAAGCAAGAAAACCTCCTGTGGTTCAGACGATGCTTCCATGTGAGGTCAAGAGGGTTGTCGAGATAATAGAAGTTGTAATAACATTTTAATGGCTGATGGTCATTTCTTGCATATAGTGTGTGTGTATGTGCATATATATACAACAAATACATAAGTGAAAAATAAATCCAGGGTGGCTGACTTGAGAAGGAAATCACCTTTGGAAGAGGAAATTTTATTTTGAAGTTACTGTAATAGAATAACTAATTTAAGTCTCAGTTTTCAACTGATACTAGGCTTTTGCTGAATTTGTTCACACTGTGCTTTCCCTCAACACTTTTCCAGTACCTTTTTCCAGTAACACATAAAAATTTATATACTTTTGAATTGGTGACTAAATATTAGAGGTTGTAATGATAATACTTCAGATATTAGCAATAACACAAAATATATTTATTAGTTTAATAGCACTGTCTATAATTTACACAATTTCAGAGATTTTCCTGTATGTTTTCAGTACAAACTAATAGCAATTCTCCCTCAGAACAAATTACAATTAAACCTATTCTTGTTGTAAATCACAGTAAAAAAAACAGAAAAGTCTGTAGCAGAGGACAAGGGCTGAAACAACATATTATCATATGCTTAATGTCATAAAATATGGTAATTCCTTTTGTTTGGTTGGTCGTTTTTTTTTCATTCCCCGTTAAAGCTTTTGTTTTGGCAGGTAGCACCAGGTGGCACTGTTACATAAACATCTACATTTTTTTTAGCAGGAGAACAAGGTTCCAGTGTTGGGAAGACATGCTTCAACCAGGGCGGGTGCTAGGCTTTGTGGAGGGTGAAGCTGAGGCAGGCAGCAGAGAATTTTGCTTTGCACCCACACTTCCTTTTCATTACAGTTTTTATATTCAGTTAATATATTGTGCAGGTTTACCCCCAGGCAATAATAAGAAAGCAAATATTTCCAGAAAGTAGCATTTCCAGTATGCTCTTTGAAGTAACCCTGTACAAGGACTTGTGCAAGGCTAAATAAAACAAGATTTACTTAGTGTTTACTCGGTTACTTCATAACAGTATTCTACATTAATAGCCAGTTTTTCAGAGCCCCAGGTGTTTGATAGTGCTCGACAAAAAGATGAGAAATGGAATACAGGTATAGAAGGAACCAGCCACAATGGGATTATGAGATTAATTCTGTCACTTGGAGTAATGTGAGTACCACAGTGTTTTGTGGTACTGGGTACTGTGACAGAGAGTGCTTTCAGCTTTGCATTTCTGAGGATTGTCACAGCTTTGGTCCTGCCACTTGTACTTACATCACTTTTAACACAGGCTTCAGTCAGTAAAAATCAGAGAAAGTTCTTTTTAAAAAATTCAATGCAAATAACAACTTTCCAAATGTCAGAAAAATCGGGGCACAAAGTAGTAGATATCTACTAATATTTACCTCTCCTACAAGTATAGCAAGAAAAGTTTCTCTGCCTTTCCATTATCTGTTTCACACATCCTTCAGGTGCTTTTCGAGCTAGGGACTCAGTTCTTATGCAAATTTTCCATCTTAGAGAGGACCCCAGTCTGGGAAAGCAGGCTTATCTTTATAACCTGTTCCTTTTTTTTTTTTTTTTCCTTCCCCCCCCCTTTTTTTTTTCTTTTTCTCTCCAGGCAGATATATTTCTATTTTGTCTTAATAGATGTTAGTTTCATAACTATCATCTACATCCAACCTTTGACTCATAACTGCCCAACTCTATCGGCAAGTCATCAAGATTAAATATTCTTTTAACCTTATGCAGAGCATTTCAAATCCTGTGTTGAGTCTCCTCACACACGGAACTTTGCTTTTCATTCAATACCTACAACTTGGCACAAGTTATGCAGCTGTGGATTTTATATACTCACTACTGGCTCCTGTTTGAGATCATACATTGCAATATTTATTGTTTTGACTTAGTAATGACTTTTGAGACTAACTGTGTCTTTGGTTAGACTATGACAAGAATTCTATGCCTCAAATGCAAAAAAAGTACATTGTTTGCCATGTACCCATATACTCTTTACTTTGTATATGCTTTAATAAAGTGTCCTGGTTTGAGGGCCCAAACCATGACATAAAACCTGGTATAATTTCAGAACATCTACCTTGCCATTCACGTTTTTCATGAAGTCAAATAATACAAGTAACCAAATGACATGACACATGACTTGAGTCAATCACTTAACCAAAATGACAGCTCAGAAAAGGGGAGGGTGGAGGTATCAGCTAACTGCCAAGGCGGTCCTGAGACACTGGTAGATACTGGATAATGATGGATAAATGAGTAACGTGCGAATGGAGGACTGGGTTGGTAAAATTTGTCCCCCTTTCTGGATTATGCGAGATTCATCAGCTTTAAGGAAATGATGTAAAAATGTGAGGGCTACTCAAGCCAGAGAAAATACAGTCAGCCAGTGGACCAGGATCACTTTTCATTTCCATCAGTAGAACTGAGGTTTGGCTCCACTGAGCTCTAGATTTACAGCCAACCTATTAAAGCCTAGAAGTTGGGGTAGTGGGGCATGCCTGAGTATAGATAATCGTTGCAAGAAAAAGTGTGGTGCTTAAAATACCTTCTAGTTGTTTATAACAGCCTCTCTGACTGAGTTTATTGATCTGAAGGCAAAGCTAGTGGAAAGAACCATGTGAGCATTTCTCAGATGCCTTATAATACACCAGTAAAAAGTAAACCTGGTGTTAAGGTTAAATGGAAATCCAAAGTAGGATTAATGTGAGTCTTGCAATTAATTTGTTACAGTTTTCAGGAAACACTGTGTTTCTTGAAAGGATCTAGGATCTGATGAAATGTATGGC